>CBVK0100692989.1:0-11020 GCA_900067695.1 Picea abies
CTAATGTAGGCTTTTGGGGATTTCTCAATTGTGGGAGATTAACCCAAAAATTTAAATTATGATAGTGGGTGTGTTACAGGCTTTCTCACTCTATTGTTCAACATAAATGCTCCTTGTTGTCTCATTCTTTATTATTAGTCTTTGCCTCCATGATGGACTATAGTTTTTACCTTGTGGTCAAAGTCCTTTGACCTTGTATTATTTCATGTAACTTTGCAATTTTTTTCCTAAGTTTTGTTTAAATACTATAATGTTTTCCCCAGATGGGGTGTTATAGTACTCATAATGAGGAGACAATTGGGGAGAGTGCGTCCCGCCACTCGTTAGTTCAAGTTCCTAGGCAGGTCCGTGGTTGATATGTCCCTTTACTACCAAGGTCGGGACATTGAGATGATACATTGTTTGAAGTGTGTGGAGAGGGCCATGGATCTACAACCTGGTATAGCCGATGGTAAAGGTAATCATCGTCGAGGTATTTGAGCAATTAACATGTTAAATGCATAATTAATGGTGGGAAACACTAAGATGACGATGGAAAACTCCAACGAACTGACTTATAGTGTTGGCTTTCCCCATAAGCATAATTCGCTCAGGCTTTGTTGAATGGTTGTGGTGGGATCCTCAACCACCCTGACCTGTGTCGTTGGCATTCTCTCACTAAGGATGGTGAGAGTAAGGGATTAAGGAAGAGTATGTCGAGGTCGGGGGTATCAATGGAGGATTGGTGCTCAACATGGGGGTATGGCTTCGTTTGTGGAATAAATTGAGAAGGCAACCCTTGTTCTACTAATTCATGGTGTTGTTGAGAACAGTGAACCGAAAACTCAATTGACAAAGCTTGCCACACAAACTAGTCTTGATGATGCACTTGTTTGGGGATGTCAAGTGGAATGGGTTGAGGAAGGTGATGCGTCTAAGGGAGGAATCACAACTCAGTGCGAAAGTCACAAGCAAGGTTTCAATAAAAAAAGGAAGGTCATTCTCCCTTACAACCCCTTAAGACTTAACTCGAGGAAAACCATTGTTGGGAAGAGACTAAGGAATTTCCCTTAGCGGAGGATCAAATGCAGCTCATCTTCGAGGTCAAAGGGGAAGTTACTGACTTAAATTTCAAGGTTGACCAGTGAGATAACAAACTAACTATGTTGTTGGCTTTATGCTCCCGCTTCACGCAACATCATCATGCCTAATATCTGGACACCTAGGCTGTGGTCATCCTGAATATGCCCATCCCTTTGCATCCTGGTCGCTTGATTAGCCCACATGGCGGAAAGGACAAGGACAATTACTCACTAGTCATGGTTTTCTACCATCACCCTGCAATCTCTATTTTTTATTTTAGTTTATTTTTGTTGCCAATAGTCAGTTATATGTCTACAATTTTTATAGAACATCTACAATATTTTGACCCCTCTAGGGATGCTTACATTTTGAACTATGTTGAGGCTTGGGTCGGTTTCCAATACTGACGACCCAATCCCTAGAAGCAATGCATGTAAACTCATTGTTCATATGAAGGTAATGCAATTTCTAATGTACGAAAAAATACTATAATATTTTGATTTATTTCCAAAAACAAATTTAATTTCATATTTAAGAAATTTCAAATATTAAATTTTCCATTCGTTCAATCACAAATGATTTGACTTCAATCCCATGGGTATGTGATTTATTTTTCACTAATTGTCAGAAATAAGTAATGATTTAAAAAATCAAATTTCTTATTCACCACTACGAAGGATCTGGCTATTTGTAATGAAGACTCTGAGGATGTTGCAATGTCTGATCTGACAATGCTTTAGATGACAAATCACATCACTACCTCATACTTCACAATGTCACAATCCTGCAATCGAGCCTCACGAAGTTGGTAGCCACTTCACTGCCTCAAAATCCACAATGTTGCAATCGTGCGATGGAGACTTATGGTGTTGGGAGTTGGACATCGACGTACAACCCCTATTTGCATAACAATTATCCATGGCTTGGGACGAGATTCACCAAATCCTTAATTTCGTCGAGGCTGGACCAACTATTGTCAGACTCAAAGGCGGTGACCCACTGGTAAGTTTTCTGGGTACATAACTCATTGGACTGCAAGTTCTATATCTCAGCTTTATAATGTCTTTGTTTCTAGATCTTCGTTACAGTCAAGCTACCTTCCTTTTCTTAAGAGCCATGACTAAGGGGTATCTCATTTGCATAGTACATTGTATTAACACATAGTACCTTTAATAACACCTCCACATTATCACAGAACTTTGAAAGACTTGTTTTTTTTTTCAAAACATCCTTGGTTAATTCATGAATAATGAAAAGTGAAGATAAGAATTGTTGTTTAACTTGTTCAAAGAAAATAATTTGTACATGATGCATAATTGACCCATTGTGATAAAAGCGTTGGTTTTCCTATGCTAATGGCATATTCTTTGTGCAATTTGGCCAATACTTGAAAGGATATATCTAGTCTAATTAGCTTAAGATGCATCTAATCTCTTTTGACCTCGACTCCCATGTTTGCACTATTATACTCATTTCATTTTCGTTATGCAACAGTTCTTATTTTGCTTGGCACAAAATTGGGATGTGGCCTATTGACTTTGACCTTTGAAGTAGAGGCAAGATACATATTTGCTTCCATTAAAGGATAAGCTACAAACAAAAATAAATTACAATATTTTTCCTTTTTCCTTTTCAATGGACAGTTAGAGAAGGAAAACACCGTCCAATTTATACAAGTTTGACAAGCTTGGTATAAGGCCCTGGTTCTAGACAAATATTATGATATCGACAATAACAACAAATTCCCAACTATAATGTGTACGCATTGTTTTTGCCATAGAGAAAATAAAAACACACATATATGAAATTTTTTAGGAACATAGATTATCCTTGAAAACCCTGAGATACCAAACATTTTTTTGTATCAATGGTGTTTTCAACACAATCTTCAACATCCCAATACGTTCCACTAGCCTAATTGAGAGTCGAGGAACAATGGCTAGTGAAAGAAGCGACATTCAACATGATACCAGAAAATGTCGATTTGCGATGCGAGAGGGATTTCTTCACATGATACCAGAAAATGTCGATTTGCGATGCGAGAGGGATTTCTTCATTGTAGATGTTATTCTTGTGGTGACCGAAGTGAAAGAGCATGCAATAGAAGCAACGATAACAACCTTCACTTGCCCTTCACAATATTAATCGTAATCACCCATTTTTACTTCTGTAGATTTTGCAAACCCTAACTTAATGCATTTGATGAAGTTGGGGATGAGACAACATATATATCCAGTTGGAAGAGAAGACCAATTTGCATGTGTTTGCATGCTTAGAGTCGAGAAGAGAGTGTGTAATACATTAGAGTGTGAAGCCCCACTTGAAATCAAGCCCCCTTTCCTCGCCATCACTGCTATGCCGACAACCTTAGCACTTGGGGCTACACATAGATCTTCTCGATTGTTTCTCCTGTTAAGGAAAGGGTTGGAGAGATAGGGACCATTTTAATTTCTTCTGTTGAAATACTTAGATTGGCCGAAAGCCTTTACATATGCCCTTACTCGTCAAGAAAGCAAGCAGAGGAAGGTAGAATTTCTCTTTTGCTTGCTTAATAGAAGGCTCAAATTATGATCACTCTAAAAAGAAAACACTACATACAACATGACTACTTAATCAACGATCAACCCTCATAATATACATGTTACAAACTGGCAAGGAAACATACCAATATAATGGCTAGAGATACACAAAGAGTCCCAAAGAACAAGGACGTTGCCAAGGATCATTAAAATAAATAACTCAATCTTCATCTCTAAACCATAAACACCAACAACACATGAAAGTACCTAAATGCATACCTCTCAACTAGAAAGGCAGGCCTTTCGTTTTGTTAATTGATCCCTCTAACTGATTGCATGAGTTGATGGTGCTCAATGTTGTGACAAATCTGTTTAGGTTAGATAATTTAAAGGGGCATGTGGAATTTGTGGTTACGATCTGTTAGTGAAGCGACCAAGGTTTATTGTGTTAGATTTGTTTTTCCATGTTCACCAACTGTGTGCTCAATGAAGCGTTTATGTTGGGTTCCACACTGTTCAACATAGTCAGGGTGCCCTCTCCTTCTCTTGGTTCCAGTCCTAAGTGAAAGGGAACATATCACATGATAGGTCATTAGGCGGATACAACACTATATTATTATTTATCATTATATAATTTTTTTAATAAATACATTTTGAATAAATAATTTATATATTATAAAAATTATTTATTTACTTTTGACTTTTTATTTTATTTCTATATAAGAGAAGTGCATGCATACTTCCTTTAGTTAGTTAGTGAATGGTTACGGTTCATTTTATATCAGAGAAATGCAATGATACTTCCTTTAGTTAGTGAACAATGTAGGCACTTCTGTATAGTAGAAAACCACGTAGAACATTCTGCATAACTTTGCTTTTGAGGAGCCTGAATCTTGGTGAATATTTATGTGAAACTGAATACATTTAAATTAATTGTTAATTTTTTTCCACGTTTCACCTACCCTACAATGAGTTGTTTCCAATACGTCGAGCACTAATCCTCTTCCCTAGGTGAAAACCAATTCTTGCATATTATATATTTAAGACATGTGTTTAGCTTTGCCTGAATCCCGATGAAGATTTGTGTGGAACCAAATACATTTAAATTAATTATTAAGTCTTCTCCACACTTCACCTACCCTACCGTGAATTGTTCCCAATGCGCCAAGCACCAATCTCTTCCCTAGGTGAAAACCAATTCTTGCATGCACTATTTATTTGAGCCAAGTGTTTAGGTTTGCCCAAATCCCGATGAAGATTTATGTGGAACTAGAGACATTTAAATTAATTATTAATTCTTCTTGATGCTTCACCTACCCTATCCTGGGTTGTTCCCAATGTGCCGAGCACTAATTCTCTTCCCTAGGCGAAAACCAATTCTTGCATGCAATATATATTTGAGCCAAGTGTCTAGGTTTAATAGTGAGATAGAGATTTTCACTACAAGCACATTAATTATGTTAGGATTTTTTTTACTAGTGTAATGACATGAGGAACATGTTGATGCCTTTTTACTAGTGTAATGACATGAGGAACATGTTGATGCCACGAGCACGGTTAAAAGAATGGTGAAATGTGTCCTCTCCATTATCATTAATTGTGTTAGGTGTTTTTTACTGGTGTGTTGCCATGACAAGGAGTACGAGGTTGATCCCACGACAAGGAGTACGAGGTTGATATCATGACAAAGTGTTGTTTACACCTAAATGAAATCTAAAACTAATCCTGGTTGCATTTGTGTTTAGTCTTCTAGTTTCTTTCACACTTATTTGATTGATTTTAGAGATTGCAGTGAGCTAGTTTCTTGCAAGTGTATTTGGTTAATTTTAAAAAGTTTGCAAATTACTTAAGCTAAACTAAAATATGTTCCTGGTTTTTTATATTAAGGATTCTTGGAATTTAGTGAGTCCAATTCAGCCTAAAACATTATGAAGGTACTTTCCTAGTTTTTTTATGAAACATTCTTGAAATTTAATAAGTCAAATTTAGCCTAAAACATTATAAAACGATATAATTGAATACTATTGAATACTGATCAATTCAAAGTCCTACAATATTTATAATGTAGGATATCAACAAACAAATTCACAATTACATCAACACAAAATCATAATTATCAATATCAACAAACAAATTCACAATTACATCAACACAAAATCATAATTATCAAATTTATACTTAAAAAAATTTAAAAGTTTCATCATAACCCCAACAATAATGTTGAATGGAATTTACTTAAATGCCTAATAAAATCACTATGTTAAGATTAAATGAACCTTATGAGCCAAAGTGAAAATGTAAATGCCCTTCGACTTCGATTTCGCCAACTCAAACTCTAATTTAAGGAATTGTTAGTTTTACATTTCCGTCGAATTGGTTGTTGCATGCATTATGTCCACGAAAATGTGAATATCTCTTGAGCTTCGCTAACTTAAACTCTAATTTAAGAAATAGTTGGTTTTTGGTAATTGAACCGAACTTACATTTCCCTCTAATGGGTTGTGGGGCATACACCATGTCCGTGAAAGTAAATTACAAAACACTATATATGTCAATTCTGTAAGTGGCAATCTCACTCAAACACCTCCTATTTGGGATTTCTCTGGTTTCTTTGGGAGGTGAAATACCAAATTCATGCTGTGTTTATTGAGCCACAAGAGACCTCTGACATACCGACATGATCTCGGGCAGGACACTGGCCAGGTACACTGCCTTAACTATGAATTTCGCAGGTCCGAAGAGCGCTTTTAATAATTTCTTCATAGCAAGTGAGTATGGGTGAATTCCCACTTAATTTTTCTAGTCCCAGTTCGTTTTGGGCTTCTGAAAGGCTGGTACAAGTTCACAAACCTCTGCATTCAGAGGTAGCTACGAGAAAAAAATCTCAAAACTGAATAGATATATGTGGTAAATCCCGAGTAGAAAACATTAAACGACTTAGCAGAAAAATATTAAACAGACTGAAACTATTGGTGCAATAAAACATTTATTCTGCGCAGGATTTTACCCATCTGTGAAATCCTGCAAGGTTTTGACAATAGCCATGAACCATTCCAATAAGGCAAAATGCAATATAGACCCGGGGGAGGGGGTTTCATTTTTGTCGGAATGGAAATAATACCAATTTGTTGAAAATTTTCTTTGAAGAAGCTGGAACTAAAGTAATTTTGGATGTGCGTAAACGGTCACGGGGACTACTATGTGTCAAATTGTAAACTGACAATCTGCGACAATCGACGAATTTTAAGTGGTCGGTGTTACCTCTTAAGTGGATACTTAATAAGCACGGAGTTATGTTTGAGCTTTGAGCTTCATCAGTTAAAAATAAAAATGGATGTTCAAATACAGAGGCATTTGGTCCTACTTGTGTAGTTGACCCACCCTGCGGTAAACTCGGGGAGGAAACTTTTGTTTCTTTTATTTCTTTCTTTCGTTTGTCTACTCATACGATGTTGGTGTATGGGATGGCGCTGTTTCCGTTTTTAACAATGCTTCGGTGTGATGTAGGATCTCTCATATTATAATTCCTAATTGAATAGCATTATGTTCAACCAGTAATGGCTGTCGCAGGTGACTGTTTTATAGTGCCTCGATGCATATATTTTTGTAATCCGGAGATTTGAGTGTGTAGGTTTTTACTAGTCATAATGTAGAACAAATTTTCTGGAAAGAACCGTGTATTGGTTTTTGGTCATTCTACTTTTGCCTAGCTCTAATAGTTGCTGTGCATGTTTGCAAAGAGAAGTTCGATTAAATTCTAGTGACCTGATAGTGGGGGAAGACCCTAGGTACATCCTTTCAATATCCGTTTGTATGTTCGACTTTGCAAGCCAATGTGGTGGCATTAAAGAAACAACTTCTTTAAATAAGTCTCCTAACTTCTGGAAATTAGGCAAAAGCTTTTAATATTCAATATTGCACCAACAAGAGTTTAAAGAGACACAAAAACGTATAACCTTCATGCATTAAAAAGTCCTCTTTCTCTCATCATAATTCTGATATGCTATAAGCCTTTATATAAAAATTGACATAAAGCAACCTTTCTGACACTCTAAATATGTTAACACTCAACTAACTGAATTGATAAATATAGATTACAGATCAAAATTGATACGTACTCGTCAAAGGTGGCTTTGCAGGTCAGCAAAAGTAGGTAGCTAATATAGCCTTCACTAGGGTTGAAGTCCTACCAAGTGACATGCTAATGCTTGTGGATGCATGCCATTGCATGCAACAATGGTTGGGGCCAGGTAAAAGTTTTGGGTGTATTTGGGGGAATATATGCTCCCTACTCACGACAGCTTATCTGAAAGAAACCAATTTTAATGATGCTAATTGATCCCTCATAATGCTAAATTCGGCATGTTAGCCTCATCGTGATAAGAGGAAGCTAGTTAAAAAAATTGATTTGCACTCAATTGCACTAAACGTAGAACATACCAACTATACGAGATTTGAACTGAACTGATTTTTGAGTTTAATTATGGTAAATCTAAGAATAGAGGATGCGTAGTTGTAACTCCAACATTTGACTAACAACTAACTATTGTTAATTTTAGCTCATGAGGTGTCTCAGCATAGGCCCATGTGTCCTGGTCATGCTTAGGGACACCTTAAACAGCCCAGATCAGTTTTTTATTTCAGCTTAAGTTAGACTTGGGCTTGCAGCAGGACAATTCATCTTTGAGTGGAATGTGGGGCCCAAGGAGAGAGGGCGCACCTCTGAAGGTGGCTGCTAGTGGAGTAATTCATCTTTGAGTGGAATGTGGGGCCCAAGGAGAGAGGGCGCACCTCTGAAGGTGGCTGCTAGTGGAGTGTGGGACCCTGTCCAAGGGGGGCGCACAACCTAGTGGAGAGTGGGGTCCAACAGCCCCAAATATCAGCCATTAAGGCCAAGCCTTGGCACACATATCAAAGGGAATGGGGGGCTACTAGGGAAATAAAAAGAGGCTGAAGGTGAGAGGACATAACACATTCTCATTTGTGAGTTGAGCAAGTGAGCAGAAGGAGAGGTGCTTGAGGCTGAGGAAGGAGGGCGCACTGTGCTGGAGCAAGCAACAAGTTGAGGAGGGTGAATATGGGTGTGAAAGGCAACTGGAATTGGTCAGGAACAGGGCCATATTAGGCTGCCAGCACCAGACTCAACTCAGGCCAAATTTTACAGCAGCAAGAGGGGCGAGTTAGGGCTCTACATCCTCATCTAGGACTGACCAGATTCAACCGTTCTGTTCTGCAGAGAACAGGGCTAAATTCTGGGTGCATTTTCAGGCAATATCAGGCTGTACCAGAGGCCGTATAACTATAGCAAGGAGTGCTGAGATAGCTGGCCCATACAGAGCCTGTGGTGAGGAAAAACCCTGCTCAAAAATTTTCCGTAAGGAATTTCTGATTTGTATTTGCTGTAAAATTTCCTTAGAAGCCTCAATAAGAAGCCCTCTTTTGCTGGTTTTCCCTACACTGGGATTTCCAGGGTAATTTCTGGTGTCTTGTAATTTTTATGTGCTAGGTTCTGTATGTTTCCGTTGTCATATTTCTGTTTTATATTTCAGCTGTAGGTTAACTGCATAAATTCAGATTTTATATCAACTTTCATAATTTTTGGTTAAGTTGATTTATTGGAAATAATCTCAGTGACAGAGATATAGGTAAAAATTCAACAACTATATGATAGTTTCTATCGACAAAGCACTCCCCTTATCTTTGATGTCTTGGAATTACATGCAATCTCTTCCTCTATAATCATTTTTGATGGCTGTTATCCCCTAGCCTAGGGATAACTAAGGAGATTATGTCTCGAGGCCCACAGGTCCTAAACATGGAGTACCGAGAGCTAGATCGACTTGAGCATGGCCCTGGAGGGCCCATCCTTTTCTTCTTCAGCGCCTCCACTTTGTCAGCAGTAGAAACATCCATTGCATCAGCGTGGTCCTGTAGCAGAAATGGGTCTTGCTCCATGAGGTAATGAGTCCGGGTATCATGGTATGTGTCACTCTGATTCTGAAAACATTTGAATATGTGCATTTAATTATTTTTGCTTCTAACGTGTGTGGACCTTATGCCTTTCCACTTGACCACACCTAGGGAGAATGAAAGGTTGCCCTAGTAAGCTGGTTCCCATAGGGTTTGAGTTGCCACTGGGGGGATTCATGAAAGGTCATCATCCGTTCCCACCATACTTACCACTTTTCATCTTTTTTCTGCTCATCCATCCCATACACTGGTCCGGGCATTGGGTTGGCCAAACTATCCAAGGGTTGTACCATACCTTGTGGGAAGAAGGGGCTAAAGGCCCAGAGGGTAAAAGTAGTTGGCAAAAGATAAAAGCCAAAAGAATGAAATCTTGAGATGCTTCACCCAGGGATCTCCGAGAAAGCAATAAAAGGCTTCTCAGCAAGAAACAGAGGGACCCATAAAAATAATAAATCAAGACCTAATTGGAGGATAGGGGGTCTCATCATGATCTAACCTATTAGGTCCATGGGCATGTAGCGGTATGACACTACCATTCAGCTGGTCACCATGCTAGGGTAGTGGCTCTTGGTGGCATAGCCAAGAGAAAGGGGGTCTCATCACGAGCCAACCTTCTCATTTCCGTGAAATGCTTGTGGGTAACATTGTCACCACTGGTCACCACGCCATGGCAGTGTCCCCTAACTAGCTTCTTGAAAGAAAAAGCAATAAGAATAAAAGATAAAAGGCATGAATGGGCTTGGAAACATTTGCATCCATGACAAGGTGCAACTTGTTATTGCACAATTTGTAGATACAAGAAAGGCTAAAGAATAGTAGGTCAAACTGGCGAAACAAGAACCTTCCCCACCCAATGTCACCACAATGGGGAGGTTCTTTCTATTTAGGGAGGCTAGGCCCAGGGGAGCGGTGACCTAGGGTTAGCCTCCCTAAAGAGAAAGAACCTACCCATCGTGGTGACATTGGGTGGGATAAGTTCCTGTTATGCCAGTTTGGCCTTCTACCTTATAGCCTTTACTCCTAGCTACAAACTGTGCGATAACACAACTCATCCTTTTCAGAGGCACCCACAGGTAAGTCATACATTTCCCTGTTATCATTGCACCCATTGCCCAGACATCCCCTACCACCTCATCCACTTACATGGCCTGGATTTGAATTTACCCGAGAGCATCCCATATCCAATGAGCATTAGACCAATAGGACGTCCTAGCGTCCCCTCCAAACTTGGCTTGTAGAATAGCATAATGTCTTTGAGCACTTGTCCGGGTAAAAGGGGTTTCATGCACATGTTTAAATAACTTGATGATTAGATGTGATTGACATTGCTATGATCCCTGTGACTTATGAGCCCATGGAGGGCGTATTTGTTGATGTTGCAGGGCCACACCCGATGGACATGTACATATGGGGATATGATTAGTTCGGACCTCCACAGGGCTAAAATCTCACCAGATGGATGCTGAGAC
>CBVK0100692990.1:0-11020 GCA_900067695.1 Picea abies
CCCTCCTAACGTGGTGCATTCTTGTTAACTCAGACCCCCCCCCCTCTATACCACTTACTGCCTACTCATACCACCTTCACACTCCGACGTAACACTCCACTACCTCCGTCCATACATCATGCTCCACTACTCTGTCGAAACATCACACTCCACTCACCTATCACCAGTCACGTCCCATCCACCCATTATCCACTCACTACCCTCCATGTCACCTCCATATACCCATTACCCACTCATTACCCTCCACCTCACTCCCAGTATGCTCGTTGGTCAATCAATGCAGTCGGCCATGACCGTTAACCGGTCGACTCGTCATCCACTCCCCAATGGACACTTGTTCATCCACTTAATCTTGTTTTGTCACCATTGTCACACTGTTCATGATCCAGTCGCAACCAAAGACACCTTTCATCATTCTCTTCAGTCGACGACCGCCATTAACACCTAGTAAATACAGTTAACACTCGTTTCTTTCATATTTGCAGGTATCAGTCAAATCAATGGTGCCTAAATCCAAATCTTCATAGATCGAAGAGAATTTGTTCCTCCAACCTCCCATCGACCTGGATCAAATACCTATGGCTAATAAAGACTACTAAATTGCAGAGCCAAAGTGAGAATTCAAATTATTTGAATTGCACATTTGGCTCAGAGATACTTTTATGGACCAGAGCGACGATATTGGACTCTGGGAGTCCAATCTCCCACTGTACCTTTTCCCTCAGACCTACCATTTCCCTGAGTTCTCTCTAAAATTTTAGGCACACTATCTCCCTATCCAAAGAGCCATCGTTTCGTCATTTAGTGAGACTCTTTTAATTATTACCCCAGAAACAATAGACCAAATAATGCAGATACCCAGAGTCGACTCCCTTTCCCCTTTTTCCATAGAAATTCTGACCCAGATGTACTAGAAATTGTTCTTCCCCCAGAGAGCGCAAATCTTTCATCTTTTCCTCCCTGAAAACACCTAGCTACCCAAGAAGAATCCCCCCTACCATTCCTCTATTTTCTCAGTGAAAGGTAACAAATTTATTTCTTCCCTATGTTGTCTGCTCAGATATTATTCATATGAGTGGATAGATGAACCCGTCCTGGGTTTTCTATCCATATTATCCACCGAAGAGAAGGCCACTACACAGTTAAATTTTATCCAGTTTCTGGCCAACAACATTCATGAGAAGCTCTTCAATTTTTCTACAGAGGGCATGTTCAAGTATTTCTCGATATTGGCATACATGTTCATATTTTTCCAAGCAGAGTTCTCCTTCTCCCTACAAAAGCTTGACCAAGATGGTAATCCACAACCTGTCACATCCTAGACATCATTAATGAGAAAGAACTCATATAAGTTCAGTTTTAAGAATTTCATCGATCAGTTTTACCACCCAGTGGTAAGCATGCTAAGTGGATGAAAAGAACCCAGGATAAATGAAGAAATTCAAAGGATCCTACACCTGTCAGACCTTGCTAAAACGGGTGACTGGTACATGTACCAGGATCACAGAGAGATTAGAGTTTACGAATGTGAATTGGCCCCTTACAAGATACCCAGATACTTTCTTGTCAGGATATTCGTTGTGGAATATATCAGGCAGATGATTAATTCAGATGACATTCATTTTGTGTCTTTCAAGAAAAAACAACAACTCAGGATCAGAGGATAGATTGGTTCTTTCATCTGTAACAACAGAGCTACAGGGGAAGAAGCCAACAAATTGTTAATAGAAATGAATTTCAGTACCAGTTTTCCTTGGCACTATGATCCATGTGGAAATATTTCAGAAATCATATTAAATAATAGGATTTTTCCCTATGCTCATGTGCCTAAACCAGAGATAGATAAATTCATGAACCAAACATAGTGGTAGGAAAACACCTTGATTGACACTGAACATCAACCTTCTCTTTCCATCATTTCACAAGCAAATACTACACAAGTACCATTAGAGAAAAGGCCCAGAAAGGAAGTCTCTCCCTCGGTTATAGATGTCTCAACAGAAGATTTCCAGGTTTACAGAAAGAGGCCCAAAACTAGTCATACTCCTGACAGGTCTTCCAGGTTTACAGAAAGAGGCCCAAAACTAGTCATACTCCTGACAGGTCTGGAGGAGAATAAATTAGTCCACCATAGAAATTGAGGGACAACATTCACCATTTTTCTCAGGCATTCAGCAAATGATGTCCACTTCCTCGTCAAAGAAGCATATTGATACAACATTGACAACCAAATCCTCACAGGAGTCTGCGGGACTCAATATTTTCTAGAAGTATAACTTAATCAAGAAGAAAAATGAGATGTTGACTAATAGTACATATGTTAAATTATGGAAGCAAACATATACATCCCAGCATAGGTTTATCTCTGCTTTTGACACAAATAAAGGGAGGATGCACATGGCATACTTGCAGGCACAAGTGCGTCAACCCAAAGTAATTTCTGATTATAAAAGGTCAATATTTGAGTTTGATATCAAAGAGGTGAATCCAGCTGATCAGATGGATATGCACGGAAAGACTGGAGAAATGATTTTCTCCACCCCAGCCAATACCTCCATGACTACTACAAAGTTGCAGACTTCCCTAAATAATGTCCAGTCTCAGCTCAAGCTAGAAAAAATATCCTCCCTAGCTAAGGATAATAAGATCAAGTCCTTAGAAGAACTGGTGTTGAAAATTGGATATGATCCATCAAATCTCAAAGAAGCAGAAGAGATCCTCAAGAAGAAGAGCACTAACATAGCCTCCCTGGGGAAATAGTTGAAAATCCTTGCGAAAAAAGACCCACGGGCGAAGGAAATGGCCGAGACTGAATACCACAAGGAGGAAATGTTGAAATTAATCATGGAGAAGAATGTGCAGCTTAAGGGTATGGAAGCCAAGCTAGAGAACCGAGTCAAAGAAAAAGAGCAGAATGTGCCAATGGTAGTCATTCCACTAGATGCAGTCCCTCTCATGGGGGTCAGTACAGCAACAACAACATCAACCACCACAGTGGAAATTCCAGCAGCAACCTCAGTAACAACCATAGATGCATCAGAAAATTTGGCAAAGTCCATGGAGGACATGTCTCTGCAAGAACAGGAAATCAAAAGATTGCATTATGAGATCAATAACCTTCAGCAGCTGAAGTCCACTTTTTGGTCAAGTTACAACACTGAGAAGCACAAGTCTCAAAGGCTCAAGCAAGAACTGTAGAAGTTGCAGAAGGAGACAGTCATGTCTAAGACACTATCAAAAGCCAAGGAAAATAGTTGGATAAACATCTGCAAATCCATGATAGATATTTGGCTAGTCATACAGATTATGTTTGAGCAGCATGAACTAGTGCAGAGAAGCAGATAGGTCATTGAAAAAATAAAATGAGAATTGGGATAAAGGCCTACAGAGGCAAATGAGATCATCAGGTTTTTGAACTCTAAGACAAAGGAGGAGCTAGAGGCTTTGGAGATTGAGGATAGGACATAAACTATCCTTGAGGTCAAGAAAGTTTTGACCAAGAGGGGGATGATTATGCAACTTGAGGAGAGAGCCCAAACGATGGATATTGGAGTTCAGAGGCTTTTCAGCAAGATTGACTCTCTTCAAAAGAAAGGTCTTCCAGGTTTACTAGTTATCAATGACAAGTTGATTACTCTCTCTAACTACAAACAAAAGATCATCACAGTTGAAAAATATGGCTCTAAGTTTGCAGGGATATAGGGCAGCATTATTGGCAAAGAATTCTTGGAGACTTTGCAGTTGGACCTCATCATCCAACACGAAATCAAGTACATATTCATCACCAATCCCACCTTTGCCAAGTACATAGAGATGGATGAAGTTTACCGAAGGTTACTCAAAGTCACCATCCCTAGTCAAAAGAGATGGGATGACCTGTGTGCTTTGATCGAGTAAGAGATTATGTGTACAATCTAAGTCAGGATGTGAAACAGTCATAGTCAATTCAAAGATGAATCACCAATTGCCTTCCTTGGAATCAGCACCGAGTATTCGAGAGGATCATTCAGCATTCCTACTTTTTTGTAAAATAGAATCTAGTTGGTTAGATTTTCTCTCCACCATATCCTGATCATTAATGACAGGATCAAATGTGATTTTTCTATAAATACTTCAGACTTTGAAGTATTGAGGGTTGATCTTTATGCCCAAGCAAGTTGTAATCTGTAATCTTTTTTAAGAGGTCTACCAGTAATAAAAAGGATGATTCACAGGATTCCTGCATGTTGATGTTGGTGATGTTTTACTTCTCTTTGTTAAATGTTTATCTTACTTCGTTATCATTATGTTTTCTATCTCTGATCATTTAAAATAAGTTTAAGTGCATAATTTATCTCGAATACTTTTTTCTATCTTTTAAAGATCTGAATGTTGTTCTTCTGATATTGTGATAAAGAAATTTTTAAATTCTTCTTTATTGTGATTGACTATCTCACCTATTTTAGTCTTTCCATCACTTTAATTCTAAAGGATCCAACATTTGCATTATCTTTCCCTGTGAAGAAACCTTATAAAATTTGTTTATGATCTCAACCCTTAACACAAACCCCATATCCCAATGGATGTGTAAGCAATATTGTCAGCCATATTTATAAAACAAAACAACACACTTCTATTAATTTAACTAGCCTAACATTGAAAACCCGAACATATCTAAATCTTACAGAGAGATCCCTCTCTGAAACTGGCAGGGCTAGATCATAGTTTTGAAGTGGTTGGGTAAGTTACCTCTATTAAATTTCTTCTACCCCTGACAACCTCTGGGAATTTACAGAGCGTTAACATAGAGGTGACTCCACTGGGGAACTAAACAAACTTTCGATACTATGATTTATTTTCCCTAGATAAATAAAACTTTATTTCTGAACAAATCATAAAGTCTAACTTACAAAGAGATAAATGTTCAAAGGTTGTTGAATTTTGTATATATTAGTTTAAGTTTTCTTAAAATTTAAAGTTCTGGATCCTAAAAGAATCCACACTAGATCTCACCCTGATCCAGAACCTACAAGAGTAGTAGATGACCCAGAATTGTTACTCAGAAAGAGAAACATTGTAGAAGGTTCTAGGAGTCACAGTCCTCTTCATAGGTCCACTTATCTCCCATAGAAGCTTGTCTCTATCCAATATCTTGATTTTTACATATCCTTCGAGCAAAGCCTTTTCTGAACCAAATCTGATAGCTTTGTTAGTGAAACAGTCCTAGATCAAACCCTCCTACAACCCAAGACCCCTGAAATACTTTCTCCCAGAGAATATTTTGATCAACGGTTTCTTCAAGAGTTCAACAAGTTAGAAGATCTAGTAGAAAATATTGTTCAAGCCTTGTACAAAGCACACTTTCAACAGTCAGTAGAACTTTATGCCCTAACTGTTCCTACGGATTCCATCAAACATCAAATAGTTCACTCTACATCTCCCATCCCTACCTCTTCTAACTCTTCTGTCACTTCTCCTCCAATCACACAAGTTGTTATTCAGCCTCCTCCACCAAACATGGTAGCAAGATATGCTCCCTTGGTGTTGGTCGCTCCCTTACATGCCATGCCCCAGGACTATCAAACCAGACTTCCTTATTTTGATGGTACTGGACCTCTTAATGCAAAAAAACATGTTGATAAGATGAATGATTACTTTGATTTGCAGGGTGTCGATGAGGCAGATGTCCAGATGAGACTTTTTGCACAGATTTTAACCATAGAGGTCAAAAAATGGTTCAAATCACTACGGGTTGCGAGCATTTTTTATATTTCCACTTTCAAAAGAAATTTTCTCAACGAAGGTCAGTAAAAATCCCCTCCATATCTTATCAGAATACAAATATATCAAAAGGAATCAAGGGGAAACAATATAGGATTACTGCATTCATTTCAACAATCTTTACAAAGCAATTCTTGCCGATATTAAACCTCCTCAAGGTTTGGCCTTAATCAAATTCCCTAATGGATTTGATGTTGATATGTCATACCAACTGAGAGAAAGAAATTATGCCACCTTAGAAGATATGCAGAAAAGTGCAGTGAGTGTGGAAGCAAATTTATTAGCCAAAAGAGCTAGGCAAAGAACAGAAAGAAGAGTTACAATCAAGGAAGAGCCTTCCAATTCATCTTCAGATGCTAAACTAGATTCCATAGTCAGAACCATGGAGAGAATGATGGAAAGAGTGACCAACACAGACAGGAATCCACCAAGGGAAAATTAGCCTACTCCTCAGATTAGAAATCAAAATTTCAGAAGGAACCCTCCCCAAATCAGACAAAGAGAGCCCAGAGACCAAACAGAACAAAGGGGGCATGATCATCAGATTAGACCACCTCTTCAAGAGAATTACGCTGATGATGGGGAAGAGGTAATTGAGGAGTTGGATGATATTAACATAAAACTCATGGGTGTCAATGACAATGACTCCATTTTCCTTACTCAGGAAGAACATGAGCTTTTTCTCCTGTCACGGATAGAGGTAAATGAGGAAGAGAAAGAATCAAAACAGTGGGCCTTTAAAAATGCGATAATGGAGGTCCACAGAAAATATAACCTAAGAATCAAGAACACTAATGAAAATCCTACAAAGAAGGTTGTTGAAACAAAGAAAGCAACTAAGGTCAGTAAAACCTCAGATGTTTCTCCTAAGAAATCCACTGAGAACAATAATTCTAAAACTTTTTCCAAAAGAAATCCTGAAACTTCACAAAAAACAGCTCAAAACGAGCTTGCATCAACAAGTCATTCAACTGCTTTTGCACAAATTATTGTGACTGATAAACCAGAATTGCAGAGCCAAAGCAGAAATTCTACTACTTTCATCTTGGAAGGTGAATTAGCCAAATTGAATATTCCCCTATAATAACTAATGAGAAAAAATTCTTACAAATCACAGGTGATCAAGGCATTGAGCATTGAACCAGAAATAGGCACAAAAGCATTAAACATTGAGCTAGTAGTACGCACATATACTGTAAATGTTGTTGATGACCAACCTGAGCTGCTTTTTGGTCCTGAAGTTGATGGAAAAACTTATAATGTTTTTGGCCCTCCTTTCTACATCAGTCTGAATATCCTTGACAAGACCTTACACAATGTTATGCTTGATTTCGGTGCTTCTCGCAATCTGATGCCCAAGGCCATGATGGAGAAGTTGGGGATTGATGTCACCAGACCCTACAAGGACTTGTATTCTTTTAACTCTAGCAAGGTCAAATGTATAGGTCTGATTAAAGACTTGTGCATCACCCTGGCTTAAATCCCAGAAAAAAGCATGGTGATGGATATTGTTGTAGCAGAAATTCCCCCTAAACATGGTATACTTTTATCTCGATCATGGGGTGCTAAGTTGAAGTTCACTTTGCAGTTAGATATATCTTACACCACCATACTTGTATTTGGACAACATAGAAAATTCTACATAGAGACTCTGATGAAGTATATGGTCAGCAGTTAGGAAAAACCACACAACCACCCATTATACTCTATCCACTCTGATCTAGATTCATTCATATTGTAGAATGATGGTGAATTTGATAATCAGATTGCACAGTTAGAAGATGATGCATCCGACCTGGAGGAAAATCAATTGATCATCGAGGAAAGTAAAACTGTGACATTTGAAAGTGATGAACCAATAGAAGATTTATGGAGTATGGATTTTGATGGAGCTGTTAGGAAAGAAGGAGTTGGAGCTGGAGTGTGGTTGCATAATCATAAAGCAAGGTATTCAGAAAGCCACTCTTACAAACTAAATTTCCAGTGCACCAATAACATAGTTGAGTATGAAGCCTTAATACTCAGCCTGAAATTATTGAATAAGGTTGGTGCCAAAAATATTATGATAAGAGGTGACTCTGAACTTGTCATGGTGACTCTGAACTTTTCATTAAACAAATCAAAGGTGAGTATGTTGCTAAACATCCTAGGCTCAAAGATTATAGAAATGTTGTTTTAGACTTTCTAGAATGTTTTACTGAAATTGACTTGCAGGTAATCCCCAGAGGCCAGAACATACTTGCAGATGGATTGTCTACTTCAGTAACCACATGCAAGATACCTTTCCGTCCAAATCTCCAATACACAGTAGAGGTGAAGTGCAGACCAACCGTTCCAAACAACATCAGGTACTAGAAAGTATTTTGCAATGATGAACAAATTAAAGATTTCCTGCAGTCTAAAAATGATTTTGAGTGTACAAATATAGATGTAGAGAATGATGATGATAGTGTGAATAATCAGAGTTAGAAAAAGATAGTGTAAATAAAGTAGATTCTGATGAAATAAATCAAAATGATGAAGATTATGATGTTTTGCAATTAAATAATAACGTTTTACTTAGAGGTTTGGTTCCTTTGGAAGATTTGTTTGACTTAAAATATGTAGCAAAGAAACCAAAGATTGAACCTAGTTGTAAAGAGGTCAAAGAATGTAACATAGGGACAAAGGAAAAACCCAAAATGATAAAATTGTCTAAATATTTACCCCCTGAAAAAAAACACACGTATATTGAATTGTTTAAGGAATATGTAGATGTCTTTGCTTGGGGCTATGAGGATTTAAAATATTATGACACAAGTATCATACAGCACAAGATCCCAATTAAATAAGAACATAAATTGTTTAGGCAGAAACTCGGGAGAATCAATCCAAAGCTATTACCCCTAATAGAAAAAGAGATTAAAAAGATTTATGATGCCAAAATAATAGTCCCCTTAATATTTTCAAAATGGGTTTCCAATCTGGTCCCTACCAGAAAGAATTCTGGTGAAATCAAGCTTTGCATCGATTTCAGAAACCTCAACAAGGTTTTCCTCAAAAACAACTATCCCCTGCATAAAATGGATCACATATTACAAAAGGTAGTTGGGTCCAGTCGGATATCTTCACTGGATTGCTTTTCAGGCTATAACCAAGTCCTTGTGCACCCAGACGACCATGAAAAAATAGCTTTCACCACACCCTGGGGAACTTTCATGTATGTGAAAATGCCCTTTGGTTTGATGAATGTTGGTGCCAACTTTCATGTATGTGAAAATGCCCTTTGGTTTGATGAATGTTGGTGCCACATTCCAAAGACCAATGGACATTGCCTTTGTGGATGAGCTTAGTAGGTTTATAATGATATATTTGGATGATGTTATTGTCTTCTCTAAATCATATGAGGAACATTTACAACATCTCATACGAGTGTTTGAGAAGTGCAGAAAGTTTGAGATTTCATTGAATCCCAAGAAAACTCTTTTTGGTATAGAAGAAGGCAAGTTGTTGGGGCATATAATATCTTAATATGGAATTAAGATAGACCCCAGCAGAATAGAAGCCATCCAGAAATTAGATAACCCTAGGAACATTAAAGAATTGCAATCATTCATTGGTAAAATAAAAATTCTGAGAAGATTCATACCCAATTTGGCCGAACTCCTCAGGAACATTACAAATATGCTAAAACAAGATACCAAAATAAAATGGAACATTGAATATAAACAATCCTTTGAGAAGATAAAACATGCACTTACACAAGCTCCTGTATTGATCAGTCCAGATTACACTAAGGAATTATATTTATTCTCTTTTGCATCTGAACACACCATTACAGCAGTACTATTGCAGAAAAACAGGGAAGGGCATGAACAGCCCGTAGCCTTTTTCAGCAAGTCATTGAGAGACATTGCACTGAACTACAATATAATGGAGAAACGGGCTTTTGCCTTGGTAAAAGCCATAAAATATTTTAGAGTTTACATTCCTCATTCACATACTATTGCTTATGTTCCTGATGCAGTGGTAAAGGATATTCTGACTCAGGATAATCCACGTTGCAGGAGAGGGAAATGGATTGCAGTGATCCTTGAATATGACATAGAAATTAAACCAACTAAACTGATCAAGGGTCAAGGTTTAGGCAAACTAATGGCTGAATCAAATTTTCATGCCTTGGATATAAACTTCTTGACCCTAATTTTTACCTCTTGTTGAGAGAGAGAAGAGCTACTTCCTTGGATCATATGCAAGATGCAGCTCTGGAAGTAGAGTCCAACATATTGGCAGTTGACCGACATAGGAATAAATTTGATGAAAACAAAGGAGGGGGGGGATCTTAACCTTCAACCTTTGGTTCCTCTACGTCCCATCCTCAAGTAGATGAATTGACCAAGATGGTAAAATATCTTTCTGCAGAGATGGAGAAGATGAAATTTGAAGGGAAGCAAGGTTATAAGAGTGCCCAAAATGATGATAACAGAGGTAACTTCAGAAGACCAAATATTACCCCTCAGATACTTCCAATAGAGCCTTGAAATAGAGATAGGGATGGTCAGAAAATTCAAACCCCTCTCCAAAATAACCTTGTTGTTTATGAGGAAGGAGAGGAAGAAGAGCTTGATCCTGAAATCCATTATCTTGGAGACACCTCCCAATTTCCCCATTTAACCCAATCTGCATATGAGGAGTCCCTCATGGACAGCCAAATAAATGATTTGAGTAAAGGGGAGAAGACCAATAGTAGTCCCAATAAATATAACCTCGGGTCTAAGAAGAAAGAAGGGAAGGTTGACATCCATGATCAGCCTTCCAGAACAAAGAAGCCTGCTAAAGACGCAATAAACAGTAGCAAGGAAAATAAAACACAGAACCCCTCACCAATAGCAAAAGGTCTTGTCCTAGAAGTGAGAGAAATTCTGAAGCCCCCCTCCTATTTTAACTTTGAGCAAGAAATTCAAAAGATTAGGATCCATGTACCCCTTTCAGAGCTAGTCAAGAACGAAGATTTTAAAAGGTCCCTCTCTAAACTATTGCAGTCTGAACCATCATGTCATTCCACAGACTTAGTAAACCTTCAGGACGAAAATCCAGCAGTCATCTTAGGTCCTTTGATAGAAGATAGATACAATTCATCCCCTCCCTTCTATACATATCTGAACATACATGACAAGGTGTTGCATAATTTTTTGATGGACTCATGGGCATCTCATAATATCATGCCCAAAAATGTCATGGATGAACTTGGATTAGAAATCACAAATACTTACCATGACTT
>CBVK0100692991.1:0-11019 GCA_900067695.1 Picea abies
TAGAAATACCTTTACTTAAACTTAGAACTATTTCCATTTGATGAATTATACAAGAAATGATGAGTTTCAAGATAATCATTAGGGTTCAGTTTCTAAGAGTAAGTTTGTGTTTTCTTCTCAGAGTAACCTTTAGATAGGAATTAGAATCTTACCAACACATAAATTGTAGCAGCTCTAAGTTCACTTACCCTGGTTTGACAATTTAGTGTTTTCAAGTAATTAAAAATCTTTAATACAACAGCCTAACATTTTTGGTGCCATTTCCGAGGAGTTGTTTAGAAGGTAAGTTAGATAAGTGTTTTGGTTATTTTCTTAAAATGTATTTGGTTTGGTGTGGTATGTTAGTAGGTTGATGAAAGAGGAGCTGTGAAATGAAGGGTGAGAACCGACATATCTGTTATCACAGGTTCCTCTGAAACTCAATCTTAGTTTTTCTTTTATCTAGTATGTTTTCATGAGAAATAGAGATCATAGAGGTAGATTTAGGGGAAACACAAAACAACAAAAAGAAGAAACCTCCACCCAAAAAGAAATAGAAACTGAGACTAGAACTCTGGCTGAGGAAACCATAGAGCAAAACATAGAACCAAGAAACACCACATACCAACAAATTCAAATTCCTAGTGATCCAAACTTGGTTGACACAGTTAATCCAGAAGAAGTGCAAGCTATTTTCAAGAACCCTGACACTATAGTTTCACAAATAACAACTACAATTGTTGAATCAAAGGTAATAGGATCCTCAAAAGAACCAATAGGAGATAGCAATTCTGTCAAAAAGAAGCCAGAGAGGTGGGATTTCACACCCTCACCAAAGAAAGATCAGATTGCATATACAATTTTTGGTAATCCTTTTAACATGGCAGAAAGAGGGAGAGAATTGGATAGAAGAGAACGAGGAAAAATTCATGTTGAAAATGAAGAACAAGAACAAGTAGAGACTAAGCTAAGACCAGAAACCACCTTTGGGTTTCCTATTTTGGATTTGGTCTAGAATGTCAATATGAAACATATCCCACCTTCGGCACTACCAACCTTTTATGGGAAAAGTAGTGAAGACCCAGATGTCTTTCTTTTTGAGTTTGACATCCTGTGCAGGAGTTATAACTATCTCCAGGATGCACATAAGTTGAAGTTGGTTCCTGCTACCCTAAAAGATTATGCATTACATTGGTTCATGAGTTTAGTAGAGTACAACATTAGATCTTGGGAACATATGAAGGCAAAATTTTTAAAGAAGTACCAGGACTATTGTAGACCCAAGGATTCTCGAAATTATATTTTTAAAATGCAACAACAAGAGGAAGAGAGGCTTGAAGATTTCTTAGAAATATTTACATATACTCTTCAAAAATCCAAATATAATGATCTCCAAAATGAAGCAATCAAGACTCTTTTCCTAAAAGGGGTTTAAGATGAGTACATTGACACTCTCAACTTAATGGCTTCAGGAGATGTTTATCAAAAAGACTTTGAAGCACTCAGTGAACTATGTAGAACGTACTCGAGAAGTAGGGGGGGAACTGCAAAAAGTGTGAGAGAACCTGTCAACAAAAACACCAAAGTACCCACATCTAGTGGAGTTACTAGAATTGAATTGGGAAACCTCTTGGAAAATTTTAAAATAGACATTTTAGGAACGATTGGCTCTCAATTGGACACTCTGAAGATTAAGAGAAAGCAGGAAGAGGAAAACCTTGTATTAAGCATATTCTGTCCAAAATGCAGAAAAAGGAATCCTTTACGAGAATGTCGTTTGGACAATGTTTCTGTATGTGCAATATGTATTGAAAATCATAAAACAAAAGATTGTCCATCCTTACCAGGATTGCAAGCTATATTCAAGGGAGGGGAAGCTCCAGGGACTCCATCTACACCTAAGAGGCCTTGGCAACCTAGGAACTCAAATATGTACCAAGAACCATCCCCACAACCTTCCGGCTACTATCCACCCTTCTCTCAACAACAACAACAACATCCATGGAACTAGCCAAATTGGCCTCCGCAAAATATCCCTTCTCAACCTTGGTACCAGGGATGGAGAGAACATAATTATGGAAATAACCAACAGCAACATGTAGTACCAATTCCCTAGATCCATGTACTCAATATCCTCCAAACATACATCAGCTATTGCCTAGTTTTACTCCACCTCCTTTGCCACCCATTCAACAAACTCCTCAGCAACCTCCGAATCTACCTTGTCCCACCATATTACCTAATCAACCCATTCCAAATCCTAACAACAGACCACCTCTACCACTCCATAGTGTTGATTTTCAAAATTACCCAGCTTACACCATAAACCCCATTTCCATACAAGAAATACAACTGATATCTGGGAAAACTTTAAATAAAACTCGGCCTATAACAAAAACAACACCAAAGGTAATTATCCAAGAACATGAAGAAGAACCTGTAGATGATTTATCAAATGGGGCATCTTTGAAAGATGTCATCATTCCAAAGAATAAAGTATTTGAATCACAATGTAACATACAAACTCAGGTTCCCCAAACACCTCCTTTTTCTGAGAGGTTGCTCATTGAAAAACCAATTGTTCAATCTGAGTTTGACATCATGAATGAACTAAAGAATGTCTGTGTTAAGATTCCATTGTTACAAGTGATCAGAGATGTTCCAATCTACACCAAGACCATTAAAAAACTCTGCATTAAGAAACTAGGTCAGAAATAGAAAGATCCACCCATGATACACCTAGTAGGCCAGTCATCAAATTGTATTTCTGAAGCTCCTAAAATTGTGAAGTATGCCAACCCCAGGAACCCAATAGTTTTAGTTACTATCAACAATGTTTCTATTGGTAATACTGGTAATACTCTAGTTGATCTAGGTGCAGCCATTAATATAATGACTATAAATACAGTTGAACTATTGCAACTAAGTCAATTCCTTCACCCTACCCCTACAGTTCTTGAACTTGCTGACAGAACAACTATAAAACTTGTTGGGATCCTCGATGACATTCTTGTTACATTAGCTTCGTCAGAATATATTATCGACTTCATGATTATTCATTCAAAGGATCCCACAAAAGGCCATCCAATCATTTTAGGGAGACCTTGGTTGGCTACGGCCAATGCTTTCATAGGATATCATGGTGGGGATATGTTCATCTCAAATGGCATTTCTTCACATAAACTTACTCTTTTTCCACCTGCTCAACTGGTTACAGAAGAATTATGGTGGCTAAAATGTCCCTATCATGAGAATGATGAGGAAGAATATTTATTCTCTGTTGATAAATTTCACACGCTACAAGAACCAACAAAGGATGATAGTTTAAGCCAATTTCTTTTTGTGATAGAAAATGTTGAGTTCCCACAAACATATTTTCAATACAATGAAATTTTCAGAGAATAATTTCAAGAATAAAGTGAGTTATTTTCCTCGTTTTCACCATCTATGGTTTTCTCCATTGATGAGAATCCGGGGTCATATACCATTCCAGTAGAAATCAGCCCAGGCAAATGTCTATACATCAATTATGAATTAAGTCTCAGCAAATAGGAACAGTTAAAAAATCTTTTAAAAGAAAATTCAGTGGCATTTGCATGGGAGTACATTGATATGAGAGGAGTGCATCCTGACACCTACATTCACCACATATATATCCAACCAGGGATAACCCCAGTAAGACAACCACAAAGGTGTATGAATCCAATCCTAAAATATTTTGTGAAAGAAGAGTTACATAAATTATTAAACATTGGATTCATTTATCCAATTTCTGACAGCAAGTGGGTTTCACCTTTTGTTGTGGTACCTAAGAAAATGACAGGGAAATGGAGAATGTGTGTAGACTTTAGGGAGTTGAACAAGGAAACCCTGAATGACTACTTTCCCTTGCCCTTTATAGATCAGGTTTTGGATACCTTGGCTGCAAAAATATACTTTTCCTTTCTCGATGGATATAGTGGATACAATCAGATTCAAATTGCCCCTGAAGACCAGGACAAAAAAACATTTACGTGTCCTTGGGGCACTTATGCTTATAAAGTCATACCTTTTGGACTATGCAATGCTCCTACTACATTTCAGAGAGCAGTCCTTGGGATTTTTGTTGACTTAATTCATGATTGTGTGGAAGTGTACATGGACGATTTTACTTTTTATGGTAACACTTTCGAAGAAGCCTTAAGTAATCTTGAGAAAGTCTTGATTTGTTTTCAAGAATCAAATTTATCCCTTAGTCATGAAAAATGTAAAATTCTATTAACTGAGGGAATAGTGTTGGGTCATCATTTGTCTGTAGAAGGAATTAAAGTTGATCCAGCCAAAATTGAAGTGATAGTTAAACTTTCCTCTCTGAAAACCCAAAAAAATGTGCAAAGTTTTTTGGGACATGCTGGATATTATCGTTGATTTATTGAAAACTTTACAAAGATAGCCAGCCCCATGTTTAAACTGGTAGCAAAAGATGCAAAATTTTGTTGGGATAACAATTGTCAGAATGCTTTTGAGAATTTGAAAGCAAAATTGTCCATGGAACCTATTCTAAGAGGACCAAATTGGTCTCTTCCTTTCCATATTTCAACTGATGCCTCAGACACTACTTTAGGAGGACTGCCTGGACAAAAAGAAAACCAACAAAACTATGCAATTTACTTCACTAGAAAAAACCTTACTCCCCCTGAATTGAACTACACTGTAACAGAGAAGGAATTTTTGGTAGTAGTTCATGCCATTAACAAATTTCGTCATTACATCAATGGATATGAGGTTTTTGTACATACCAACCATTCTGCAATCCGATTTTTGATGAACAAACCAGTTACTACCAGAAGAATCACACGATGGCTTTTGGTACTTCAAGAATTTAACATCACTATAGTTGATCGGCCAGGAAAAGAAAATGTAGTTGCGTATTTTATTTCTTGTATCCCTCAAGATAGTACTGACATTCCAGTGAATGATAATTTCCCTGATGAACATCTGTTTGTAGTAGATGTTAAGACCCCTTGGTTTGTAGATACGGAAAATTACTTAGCTATAGGGAGACTGCCAGCTCATTTGTCACCACCACAAAAGAAAAGAATTGTCCAACAAAGTGCTTATTACTCTTGGGTAGGAAGTGATATTTTCTATACAAGTCCTGATATGATCATTAGGAGATGCATTTGGGAAGATGAGATTCCTGATATCCTTCAGGCCTGTCATGATGGGCCATGTGGAGGACATTTCTCTAATAAGAGAATGACATATAAAGTCTTACAATCAGGATATTATTGGCCGACACTGTTCAAGGATGCAACAAAATATGTAAGAAGTTGCGATGGTTGTCAAAGGATGGGAAGACCTACCGTAGTAGACGAGATGACCTTACGACAGCAGGTTGTGATTGAACCATTTGATAAATGGGCACTTGATTTTGTAGGACCGATTTCCCCAATGTCGAGGAAGAAGAAGTACATCTTGGTTTGTATAGATTTTTTGACCAAGTGGGTAGAGGCAAAATCCTTATATCAAGCAACTGAGAAATCAGTGGTTGAATTTATTTATGAATATATCTTTACCCACTTTGGTGTTCCACAAGAGATTGCTACTGATCAAGGTGCCCAATTTACTTCTAAGTTGATGAAGGAACTCACAGATAAATATGGGATAAAACATTGTAAGTCTTCCCCATACCATCCACAAGCCAATGGGCAAGTGGAATCCACAAATAAAGTTCTAGAAGCTATTCTGACCAAGACAATACATTTACATCACAAAGATTGGGCGGATAGACTTCCAGAGGCTTTATGGGCATACCAGACTATGTGGAGAAATACCACTGGTCATACCCCTTATGAATTGGTATTTGGCAAGCACATTCTCCTTCCCATAGAATTTTAGATTCATACCTTCCACATAGCAGTAGAATTGGGTTTGAATTTGGATGAGGCATAGAAACAGAGAGTTATGCAATTAAATGAATTGTGAGAAATTAGGCAAGATGATCTTCAAAGAACTATCCTTGTACAAAATCAACGTAGCAAATGGCATGATAAATACATTAAGAAAAAGAATTTTCAACCAGGGGATTGGGCATTTCTCTTTGATTCCAAATATAAAACTTTCAAAGGAAAACTTACGACAAGATGGTTGGGACCTTATGAAGTGGAAACTATTTTTGATAATGGATCTGTCAGAATCAAGACCATAGATGACTCTCAAAATTCCTTTGTAGTAAATGGACATCGATTAAAAGTGTATAACAAACCCTTGTCAAGAGATGATTTTCTACAGGAAATTGCTAAACAACCAAAAATAAAGATAGTAGGAGAAGAATCTTCTCCTCCTGCTAATCCTTGATCATTTTTGTTGTTTCAAGATTTTGTAAATAATAAAATTTTAATAGAAAATAAAAAAAATTAAATAATAAAATATATATATATAAAAACATTTCTTTTTGGATATGTTGATATATTGTTTTCGGTTTTCCAGGCTTTTCAAAGCAAGTACAGAATTGAACTTCATCACTTTTTCGCAATAGGTAAGAAGGTAAGACCATTTTATTTTATGAAATTTTCTTATCAATATGCATTGTCTTGTTTTGAAATTAATAAATTTGAGCTTGTTTTCTCCCTTTGAATTGCTCATTAAAGTATGAAAGGGGCATTTATCAGGGATAGGATTATTCTTTACCAGGCCTGATAGATTATGATGGGAAAGAAACCCCCCTAAAGTTTTCTTTTAGCATTTTCTCAGACTCTCAAAACATGAGAAAGAAATGAGCATATACTAACTTGGGCTCATAAAATCCACAAGTAAGTGATTACTGTTCCAAAAATTATTCTCCGCAATATTTCTATCTACACTCACGTTGGATGATGTGGGATACGTTAAGGTCCACCTTCCAACAAGTGTCACTCCATTGACACCAACACCTCATCTGGAGTAGAGATTAGAGACTACTTAGTACCCTAGAATCTCCATGCCTCAATGGCAGATTTCCTTGCTAACAACCATGGGAATACATCAATGTCTCTTGGTTGATAGATCCTACAGGTGACTCAACACCAAGACCTTTATTTGTTCCTATTAGGATGTACTATAGGTACCTTGAGGCCCATTGACATCATCGGTGGGTCATCTCACATTGGTTAACGACATTCATTAATGGTCGGTAATCCAATGATTTCTTTTTGTGTTCGACTCCAGAACATTTATTCACACAAATAATAATTGTACCAATGGTTAAAGCTTTGAAGCTGTTGAAGACATAATTTTAACTAGTTTCTTTTAGGAATGAGCAGAAGACAAGTTTAGAGATATCCATCAGATAATTTGCTTTCATAAACAGGAAGTCTTTTTCTCAGCAAGTTATTTTTGGTTCAATTTTATCTGCAGATTTCGGGTTATTTCATCAGTACCAGTCAGTGCCAGACAGAATCCATCAGTTACAGTGGTTATCAGCAGTACAAATTCCAGATACAATTTTTTCACTCTCCAGATTCAGACTTGACTTCAAAGATCTCTATAGTAAGAAATGCATAACAGGGAGTAGGTAATCAAACTCAGGTATGCTTAGTTTCATGTTAGTTTAATGTATTAAATTACATATTAATAATTTGAACTAGGAATGCCTCGATACTCCATAACATTTCATTATCCTTATACTTTGTACTTAACAAGCCAATCCTTCTTGACATTTCATATCATGGGAAATGCACTGCATTATCTTGGTTGAATTCGACACGATTAATATGTAATGATATTTTGAAAACATGTACGGCCATCATCATTTCCTTACATGCTATTGATCCTCACTACATTTCAAACGTCCTTCTATAATTCCTCTCACGACCGATTTTACACATCATACTCTATTCCTCTGTTGCCCTCATCTAATTCCGCTGCTCACCTGTGGACCTTTCCTGTTATTGTTATCCACATTTTTGGTTACTAATTTATCCTTAAACAATTATACCAAGTGAAACTATGGTGGTGAATTGTCACGAACCTAAGACTTATGCAGATTTAGAGGCTCTTCCTGAGTATGAAGCCACCAAACACATTTTTCAGAAATTTGGATGGGAGCCATTCTTCAATAAATTTGATGGGTATGATGATACGGTTACACTTCATTTTGCTTTGCACTTTCATGGTGGACTAGATAAAGTGGGCGAGTTGGAATTTGAAGTCACATAAAAGTTCATTTCCGAAGCAATTCAATTACCCGGCACTGGTCAGAAATGGACGAAGGGCCAGCCAGTCGACAAGAATCTCTGCACGTAGCTCCTACAACCCTAGTATCAGAAATTACAATGGTCAGAGGGAACATCAAGGTCATGGTTGGAACCAAAATGGGCTCAGTTTCTATCCATACTACAATGCAACCTCACTTGCGAAGGTCGGTATACGATCGTGTTTCCATGTCATGCTTGACTCCTACTACATTTCAAAGGTAACCATTTGGTGAACATCCCCTATTTTCTGTTGAAGAGTTTGAAGAAAATGGCAGAACAAGTTCGCAAAGCCAAAGATTTTAGTGGTAGTTTGTTTCATTTTGGTCTTGTCAAAATTTTGGTTAAGTCTGCGTTATCCCACAAACAAGAATCTTGGGATATGTTCGTTGTAAGAACCCTAGCTTCTGACAAATCTAAAAATAAAAATATGGAGTCCGCTCCTCCACTGAAGAAGTCGAACTCTAAGAAAAAGGGTGTTAAAACCCTGACCAAAATCTGTGATGACCCTAAGGATACACCAGACTGCACAATTGAGGCCAGTGATGATAATCCTGGTACATAACATTTGTTTGATGTCCATGGTTCTGATGGTGTGGAAACTAACCATGAAAGATTGGAGAACACTGTCCCTACAGAGGCAAATGTTGAAATTCTGATTGCTCCTCCAACTACTAAAAATATTATTGATGTGGAACAACTTGAGGAGTTAATTGACAAACCTAGGAGAAATCCCAAATGAAAATGCACACGCACACTTTCAGATATGGATAACTTTGTGCCTAGTTACCCACCACAGGAAAGATTAAAAAGTATAGATGATCATGAGGAGGCTCCAAAGTCTTCTGAGATGACATGGACTCTCTCCCAATTGATTCAAAAAGTCTGTAAAGTCAATCAGAAAAATAATGCACCCAAAGAAATTGAGCGAGACAAGCCAATTCAAATGCCTGTTGATACCCCTTTTCAGGTGTATGAGGAGTTCACTCATGAACTCGGTCCAGTTGACAACCCTGTTCAAGTATATGATAAGTTTACTCCTAAACACAGTCCATTCAACACCCATGTTCAAATATATGATGAGTTTACTCCTGAATCTAGTCCAGACGACACCCATGCTCAAAGACCAGATGATTTCACTCATGCATCCAACCCTCAAACACAACAAGGTCATGGTAAAACATTTGAATCTTACTGTGAAATATCTTCCAGTAGATCCTTGAGACCAATGGTAGCCAGTTTGGAAAACAGGAATCACAGATTAAAAGAGAAGTCTCATGAATATACCATACTGGATCAGCACATCAAAACAGAAAATGAACTTATGAAACTCAGGCAAGCTCACTTCTCGTCAAATATTGAATGATTAAAACAAAAAAAATAAAGGTCTTTTTCAGAAGAATAGGAGACTGCAGAAACATTAATCGAGTTCTTAAGAAGGAAATCAGAAACATGAAGAAACATGAGAAATTGCAAATGTTGGTTGTAGCTGCTGCAACACTCTGATGAATCTCAGTTTTTGACTTTTTGTTGTCTGAGGATAGGCAAAGACTTCATCTTGGGGGTATGTTAGTCTCCAGTTTTGACTATATTTTTCCCTATATCATGTCAAATATACCCCCATTTTTATATCTAGTATCATTTCCTTCTAGCCTTACCATGACACATTTGACATCCTTTTACAACTAAATGGGGTTATTCAAGGTATTCCTATGATTCAAGTTATTTTTAATGTATTTTGATATTTTGAACTAATATTGATACTAGCGTGACATGAGTTAGGTACTTGTTCCCTTGAAAATAGACTTATCAGTACCAGGTACCAGCTCTCACTTAGTGGAGATGCCAAAGACTTGCACGACATGGCCAGATTGGATTGATAGTCTGATTCATATAATTGATTGAGTCATAACTCAATATGATGAATCAGGGGGAGATTGTAGAACTGTTTTATTATAATGCTTTATGATCCACGCTTCTTGACACTGCCTGTCATGAAGCTGTGAATTTAGTTTTAACTGACTATGAGTCATTTTTGGATCTAAGATTCGTTTAGATTAATGCACCTATGTTCAAAACTATTTGGCGAGGATATATATAAACTGGGATCACTCTCAAGAAACGTTGGTTATAATATGCTATGTGATACGATTTCTAATAATACAACTTGCTATGCATTATGTTATTCGTTGTTAAAATGATTTGAGTTTGTTTTATGAATTATGGAGCATGAAGTATGAAGCAATTTTTGCATGGAATAATTTGAATAGCTCTGGTTTCGTTTTAGGGCAATTGCACCTCTTGGTTTGGCCCACCAACAGGTTCAATTCGTTGTCTCTTTTCTACAGTAGAGTTAGTTTATCTTTAGTTCTAGAATCTGCATGTGAGTTAGTTTTTTAACTTGAAATTACTCTGTTAAATTCTGGCTTAGCCATTTTTTGATTAGATCATTTTCAGTTTGATATTATCTCATAGATTGATGAATGTTGAATGAGTTATTTATCTTTGTAGAATTTGAAGAATGAACCAAGTGCTTAATCTAGATTTTTTATGTTTTCCAGTTTCCAGTTTGATCATGATTTAAAGATAATTTAAGTTTAGACTTATTATATTCTGTTACGAGAGCAAGCTTGTAGTCTGATTAAAGGAAGCTTCCAGTACCTATAGGGTAAAATAGGACATTTATTTGTTTCACCTGTGTTAGATTTAAAACCGCTTGATGCTTAGATTAAAAGGTTTTTAAAATGATCACTCTTTTATGGTTTAGATAGATATGATGATGATTAGATGTTTAAGATAATGGTAGATAGTCTTGGGTGATTATATT
>CBVK0100692992.1:0-11019 GCA_900067695.1 Picea abies
GCTAAAATATTTTCTTCCAAGAAATTTATTACCACTGAGTTTGTAGCATTTTGGTTTGGAATTTCTTCTACCCACTTGGAAAAATAATCAGTGGCAATGAAAATCCATTTTTGTTGGGTACTAGATTGGGGGTCAGTCTCTCCAATGAAATCTAGGCCCCATTATTGGAAAGGAGCTTCAGCTTTTATAGGAACTAAAGGTAAGGCAGGGAGGTTTTGCTTTCCAGCAAAAAGTTGGCATTTTTTGCAAGCTCTAACCCTTACATTTACATCGGTGAATAATTTTGGCCAATAATGGCCTACCCTTAGGATTTTGTGATTTGTTACTCTCCAAGCACGGCGTCCTCCACATATTCCTTTGTGAAATTCATCAATGAAACCTTTTGTTTTAGACTATGTTAGGCAACTTAATAAGAAACCCAAAGGATCCCTTCAATATAGCTTAGCATCAACAATGCAATATTTGATTGCATGTAGTTTTAATGTTCTTTCCTTAGTAGGATTCATATCAACAGGGAATTCAAAAGTAAGAAGGTATAACACTATATTGTTATACCAAGAAGAGGAAGAAAATTTTTCATCTATCTGAGTTATTGGCATTTGATCATCAATTTCTTCGATATTTGGGAGAGTATTTTCTGACTCAAAGTGATTTATTTCAAGAGATCTAAGATTTGATTCAGCAAGTAGTTTTGCAAAACCTTGTCCTTTTACCAATTTGGTTGGTTTGATTTCTAGATCATATTCTTGAATTTTCGCCAACCATTTTCCCCTTCTACCATCACCATTAGGTTGAATTAGGATGTCTTTTACAGTACCGGTGAGTACATATTCTATCACTTTGGACTGTAATACATATGTCTTGAAATCCTTAGGTGCCTTAACCATAGCATAAGCTTGTTTTTCTAAAATATCATATTTCAACTCTGCATCTCTGAGGCTTTTACTAAAAAAGGAAATAGGTTGTTCACATCCCTCGTTATTTTTCTATAAAATAACTATTGAAATTGTGTTTTTGGATGCAAAGGAAAAGATTAAAAACTCTTTTGAATAATTGGGACTTACTAGCACTGGTGCATTTCTTATGGATTTTTTGACTCGTTGAAAAGATTCCTTAGCTTTCATTTTCCTTTTCACGTCATTATCCTTCTTCAATGTATATGTGATCAGTTTAATAATTTCAGCAAAATTTGGAATAAATCTTCTCAAAAAATTGATTCTTCCTAAAAATGACTGAATTTCTTTTTTATTTCTTGGTATATTAATTTTATCAATAGCTTCAACTCTTTTTGGATCAAATTCAATTCCATATTTTCATACAATGTGACCTAACAACTACCCTTCTTGCATGGAAAAATGATATTTCTTGGGATTTAGAGACAAACCAAATTTTGTGCATTTATCAAACGTTTGTCTGAGATGTTTCAAATGTTATGCATCGGAATTAGAAAAAATTGATACATCATTCAAATAAATAACAACAAATTTGTCTCTCTCACCACAAAAATCTATATCCATGGATCTTTCAAAAGTTGAAAATGCATTCATCAAACCAAATGACATTTCTGCATAAATAAAAGTTCCCCATGGAGTACTAAATGTAGTTTTTTCTTTATCATCCTCATGAACAACTATTTGATTATACCTTGAAAATCCATTAATCATAGAAATTATATTTTCCCCAACTACCCTTTCAATAATATGATCCATTTTAGGAAGAGGGTAATTATCTTTTAACAAAGATCGACTTAGATTTCTGAAATCAACACATAGTCTTATTTCTCCATTTTTCTTTCTGACAGGAACCAGATTAGCTACCCATTGAGAGCATCTAAGAGGCACAATAATTTTATCATCCAGTAGTTTCGTAACTTCCCTTTTTATTACAGGAAAGAGAATAGGATTGCTTTGTCTAAGTTTTTGTTTGAAAGGCTTAACACATGGTTTTAAAGGAATCTTATGCTCTATAATAGAAGTATCATAGGTTCTCATATCTTTATAATACCATGCAAAAACATCTTTATACTCTTTAAGCAATTCAACATATTGTTTTTTCAGTTCAACGAGAAGATATTTAGACAACTTTACAAGATTTGTATTTTCATTAAAACCAATGTTACCATCTTCGACTTCTTCTGGTTGAGGCTACAAATTAGATTTGAGAGGGATATCATTTTGATCAAACAATCTTTATAAAGGAATGAGCCCTTTTGGAATCGTATTGCTTTTTAACAAAATCATCTTATGATTTGCAATTTTGTCTTTAAACTTCTCTTCAGTTTCTCCTTCTTGCATAATCCAAGATGGATCATTTTTATTTTCTTGATCAATATGCATTTCGGAAAATTCATCCACCATTTCAAGAAATTGCTTTATCTATTCATCATATTCAAATATTTTCCAATAGTGAACATTATCAGGAATAGAAGGTTTATGTCTCATCTCAATAAGATACTTCAATTTCAAAACAGTGGGTGGAATGAAAGTGCTTGCATCTTTAGCCAATGAATCTACTTGTTGATTATGCAATCTAGGAATAGCATGAATGTTAAAAAATAAGAAAAAGAATTCAACAAAATCCCATGCACAATTTTGGTAGGATATCATTCTAGGATGTTTATCTTGATATTCATGTCCGATCTACTTAACAATAAACTTTCCATCCCCATACACCATCAAATGTTTAATTTTTATCTTTCTAGCAGCTTCTAATCCTAAAATCAAAGCTTCATATTCACATACATTGTTTGTGTAATCAATATCAAATTGCGATCTATAAGAAAATGGATTGTAATACTCATCATTTGGTGCCACAAATAATACTCCAGCTCCTTCTCCTTCCAAAGAAGAGTCACCATCAAAATACATTTTCCACATTCCTTCTCTAATATTTACATTTTCCTCTGGAGTTTTAATTTTTTCATTTTCATTCTCTGTACAAGTTTCAAAATCATCATAAATAGAGAAATACAATTTCCTAAGTCTTGATCTGAGACATAGACTGGATAATTATTAGGGTTATGTGGATCACTTACTGTGTAAGTCAGTCTATTCTCTCTGTACAATCTTGTAAAGTGTCCACCAAATATAGGAATTCTAGCATATGTCATATCTAACTGCACTGGTCCTCCTAGCTTAGCACCCCAAGATATTCATAAAAGCATGCAATATTTTGCAGGTACATCAACTACTACCACATCCATAAGAGTACTTTTGACTAGGATTTGGGCCAAATTTACAACTAAATCCTTTATCATACCCAGACACTTAACTTTCCTAGAATCAAAAGAATATAAGTCTTGATAAGGTCTCGTAATTTCCAAGCCTAGTCTATCCATTATTACCTTTGGCATAAGATTGTGTGAAGCACCTGAGTCTAGCATACAATTATGTAATAAATGATCATGTACAGTAAGAGTGATATAAAACGGAGCCACTGAATCTTTGTCATTTTCAAAATGAGGTCCAAACATGATTGTTGGACACTCATCCTGCAGATTGATAACATTAGCTTGACTTTCTACATCCAAAAAATTTATTACTTTTGAAATTTGTTTCTTATAAACTGGATTCTTAGCAAGTTCTATCAAAGGGACTAGAATCTTAATCTTGTTCAATTCATTCTCCAAATTGAAAGTGCTAACAGATTTTTCTAACTCTTTAGTCTGCATTTATGCTTCTTTGTTGTACAGTGTCTTAGTTTGTGTTGCCTTTGCTTCAACCTACATTGTTTGAATTGTTAATGTTTCAGTGGATGGTTTTGAGACTAAAGTGTCATTTCCTTTATTGTGCATCAGAACCTTTTTTGGCGGATTTGAAGTAGCAATCTTATCTCTTGGCCTTAAATCATATTTATTATGAAGCTCATCCAATATCGAATCAGTGAGATCTTTGTATTGCGAGGTAGGTTCATCAAAGTTATTGATATTTTGCTCATCAAGAAATGGTCCAAAACTTAAATATTGTTCATAGTATTGTTGAGTTAAATGAGGTTCATTGTCATCATCGCTTAGATTGTTCATTTCCTCATCTAATTCATCATAGTCTTGAACTTCATATCCATGTATTAAATTCTTTGTTTTCAAAGGAGCCTGGATTTTTTAATCCTCATTCTTTATTTGTCTCTATCGAATCTAGGAATTTGTATTGAGGTTTCTCCTTAATTGATTTCTAACATAGGGATCAGATTTGGCTTTATCCAATTCCATCCTAGATATTTTATTTGATAAATCTTTAATGATTTTATCCATCTCCTATATTTTCTCATCCCATGTATTTCTCCCATAACCGAAAGGTCCTCCATGTTCTTTAAATCTTCTAGGTTTCCTAATTCCAACTTCAACCTTTGTTTTTATTTTCCTTAATGCCATCATATTTTACTCAATTTCAATAGCATCGTCTTGCATCGTGGCTAATGTTGTAGCTCTTATTTCCCTTAAAAGTAATGTGAAGTCATAGTCAAATGCCCCTGCAAAAGTAACTTTAGTAGCTGGTTTGGATGGCTTAACTTCAATTGGGATCTTTCTATACAGTTTATTGAATCTTTGGATAAATTCAGAAACTGTTTCAGAGGACTTCTTCCTTAAAGCACCAAATTCTGTCAAATAATATAGGTGATTTTTTTTCTCACCCCACTGTCTCAAGAAAGCAGCTTCTAAATCATCATATGTTGCTATGGAATCTACAAGAAGTCCCCTAAACCAAGTTCAGACTTGACCCTCAAAAGTATGTACAAACAAACTCATGTACACATCTTCATGCTCAATGCCAAGTATATCAACAAATTGATTGAAAAACATTGTGTGTTCATTGGTTGTTAAATCCCCTTCCCCCATAAATTTAGGTAAGCTTTTCATATAGTTATCATAAAAATCATGCATATTTTTGGGAAGGGATAAAGGAGAGTATATAGAAGCTACTTTGGAAAAGATCCTAGGGGGAGGCGGTGGTGGATTTACTTTTCCACTGCCACCACCTCCACCTCCACCTCCTACACTAGCCATAGTAAGTTTTGGAGATGAAAATCGATGACTGTAATGAATATTATCAAAGATTTTGAAAGGTTGGTGCACCAAGTCCTTGATTGCTTCAAGAATATAATAAAAAAGACCTGATAGGTAATCAAAAGGTGATAGGTCTTGTGATATGGATGAATAATTAAAATTTGAAGGGAATGAGAACTAGTACTTGGTCTTTCAGACTGACGTGTTGATTAGATGAGAGAAGTGATAAGAGAGGAACCTAAGTATAAAAGGTGTTCTTTTGGATTTACAAGGATAAGAACCCTTATTTCAGGAAGACTAAGGATAGGTCGCGTGTAAATGAAATTAGGCACTAATGATACTTCTTTAATCTCGTTGGTATAAATGTCTACAGAAGAAAAAGGTGTATTCTAAAAATTTTCACCCTTTAAGTTGTATAATTTTACTTCGGGGATTTCAACCTCTGTATTTTCTAATTTAACTTCTAGATTCCTAGTTGAAGCTTCTATGGAAGGAGATTTAATTTGATGTATTTCTTTGGAATTAACTAAACTTATCTATTCTGCTAAAATTGTAACATTAACTTGAGAGAATTTTGATTGATAGACCTTACCTGCTGACGCAGATGCTTGCCTTAGATATTCTTTAGTTTTAAGTAGTTTCTCAGGATTTGAAACTGGCATAGTCTGGCTGTTGTCTGGGTTTTTCTGTTATTATTTCATCTAAATGCCAGTTTTACCAAAATAGAGTCACCGAGTGAAAACCAGAAAGATCCTAATCGTGTGTTTGATTCCTATTCACCCTTAAGAATCAAAGCTAATATTTGTTGAATTCCTAGGGAAAGTAACTTCGTTTCTCTGTCCCCGACAATGGTGCCAACAAGGTGTTGTTCCTAAGATTTACTCTGGGATCACAGAATAATGTCAGACATCCAAAAATTATAATATTTTATTTTAAATTTTTTTTCTACCTTCAACTTGAAATGAAACTTCAATATCCTAATGATTTATAAAACACGGAGGCGGTATCTCTTCCTTTGATTTGTATCAATAATCAAGAGATGGAACGTAGACTTATAGCAAACAAAATTGAAAAACAAAGTAAGGTTTCCAATGTTGATAAATATTACCTTATTCACAATAGAAGAAATATGAAAGGTATGTCTTAAAGATTAACTAAGATGAGAAGAACCACACAGATACAGTTCTTGTTTTACTTATAGTTAAAATAGAGGAAAAGTTGTAGTTCAACAAATATCCAATTATATGGACCATGGTAGATGTATTACTAAATTGCAGTTTTTCAATCCTTAAACACCATAGAGTGAAGAAAATGGATTGTGATGAAGCAGAAACACACATAAAACACATAACTCAAAGAAATGAGACGTAGAATCTTTTTCTTTTTTCTGGAAACTCCATTGCTTGTTGGCTATATTAAGGTTTATCCTTCCTTCATTTTCTCGTAGATGTAGATGTCTTATGTTGATCGTTGTATTGTGTGTGAAAATATAATAATGCAACTACGAACTTGGAGGGTTCTGTATTAACAATTAATTCAAAGGTAAAAGCCTTTTTATGCACCAATGGTAAATTCCTTTGAATTTTTACAACATCATGTTGAGTATTCTGGTATTGTAAACTTTGTTGGATAAGAAGATCATTTAAGACTTGCAAATTAACATGATTGACTTGAAATATAGTATTTTTCATTCTCTCCTTGCTTTTCTTCAAATTTATTTTCTTCTTTCAACCTCAACTATTCCAATCGAAGAGTGAACATCATCGAGATCAATTTTTGTCATCTCTACATCCACAGCTAAAAGAGCATTTAGACAAGTTGTTTTTGCTTCCTTAGCTAATATTTTTCTTTCTTCAAGATTTTTTTCCCAGGATTTTATTGCCATTTCGCCTTTTAACTGTTCAATTTCTGAAAAAGGAACAAACCCTGGTATATTGAGACTTTTCTTCCATACTATGAGTTCTTGAAATTTGCATCTAACAGTGATAGATTCTTTCTCTTTGTCAGCAATAATTTGCAATGAATTATTGATGACATGATAATTCTTTTGAATATCCAAAATTTCATAGAAAGTCTTCAAGTGTTGATCTTGAAGACTTACCTTCATTTTTTCCTCTAGTTCTTTGATCTGTTGCTCAAAACCTTGTATAATCTGAGTTAGTTCATAATTTAATTTTTCCCTGAAAATTACCTATTTGTCTCAAATCATTTTGCAACTTCTCAGTTATCAGATTTTTCTGGTCAAGCGGCTTTCTCAATTTATCTATTGACCATAAGTTAGTTGTTGCAAATGCCCCCAGGGAATCTGCTAATTGTTTTGTGAATTTAGCGTCACTCTGTCCCTGTCCATCATATACCATTTTTTTCCTTTTAGTAATTACTCCTTTTTGTTGAACTTCTCTCCGTACAATATCTTTCCTTTTCTTATTAAAAAAGAAATATGACGAAGGCATCTCTTCTGGTCCAATGAGTGTCAAATCATCTACATTTACTACCTCTGAATCAGTTATCCCATAACTTGTTGCAAGAGAAGTTAAATATGGAATGGAAATTGCAAGTGTAGTAGATTACCCTTGAGTTGTGACATCCTTTATAGGAGTTTCAGTGTTTGAATTCAGATGAGGAAAAGTATGTCCATTTTTCATAAAGGCTTCAAACAATGCAAATGTTTCTTCAAAGGTCTTACCTGGTAGGGTTGATCCTATAATTGTTGTGTTCGTGGACAAAATCTCTAGCATATTTAATATTTATTTGGCTTTGCCCTCAAGCAGGTCATGTTGCTTGATATTTAATGATGGTGTCACTTGTGAAGTTGGATTACCATTATGAGTAATACTTTGTTCTACTTTCAACATCTTGGGTAAACCTCTCCTTCTATGCTTTTAGAAATTAAGAAAACATGATTGTTCCTTGTCAGGAAGATTTTGGAACCTGGATATAACTTCATCATATGATCTGGCTCCTCTGAAAACCTCATCAAAAGGTGAATATTCATGGAAATATTTCTTCATATTGAATTTGGAAAAATGGTTTTCTACCACTCTATGTGGATCATGTTTTTTGAATTCAAAGGTAGACAATGTAATATCATCTAAGGTTGAAGCTTCAACCTTTGTGTGTCCAAAATATGACAATGAAAATATATCAACATGTATAGGATAGGCTAGCCAAACTCTTTTATGTGCTGCCTTCAATTCTTTGGTGATACCTGTAGAAACTTTCTGATAGGCTACCTCCCTGCAGACAATTCTATCTAGTAGAAATCCGGGCAGAGCATGTGGAGATACATAACAACCAAAAACTCTGATATAAGAGAAACTCTCTTTAATATACCAATCAACAATTGCACCCAGATTCCCCATTATTTGTTTAGAAATTCTGGAAGGAGGATGACCATATATGGCTTCATGAATTGGAATAACAACATTGTGGAAAATCTCATAAAAACAATCCTTTTCATTTTCCTCCCATAGTTTGGAATGATAAATATGTATTGGTTCAGTGAAAATTGGGGTCCAATTCCAATTCATCAGAGGAAATGGGGTTCTGAAACATATGTCATCCATAATATGTGCAGACATATAAAAGGGAGCATGCTCTCCTTTAGATTTATGAGTTGTATAACCCTCTATTTGTTTGACCAAATTATCAGAAAACAGCTTTCCCCAATCAAACGTAAAACCTTCTGCAAATTCATGTATTATAGAAACCCATTCTATAGTGAAATGTGTAGGGATTTTCTTTCCAAATAGTCTACAAAGCATCATAGCTACATACATAATGTGTGCATCATAAGAAGTTGTAGAATATATGCCATGACTATCTGCTTTAATTTTTTTTTCATTTCCCCACTAGATTTTAAATATATCATGAACAGTTCTGTCATAACCTGTGCATTCATCTTTCTCAAATTTCATCACAAATGGTGCATTGTAAACATATCTAGGATTACTATATAATTTATACATTACTTGGATGTCCTTGGGTCAGAATGAGCCGACAATAGTCTTCCAATGACTGTAGATGGTTTTGATCAGTATATCCACATGGTCCATAGCCCAACGTATCATATCCATATAGAGCAACAATTTTCGCCTTGTTGCAACTTTGTGAAGCTCTGACTTGGCCACCTCCTTAATATTATTTACAGTTGACACATATTCACCCTCACTTGATTCATCAAAAGGGATGGACTTCTCATCTTCTAGGATTTAATAAACCCGTTCCCATGATTTGATGATGTTGGTTAAGCGAGCGATAGTGTCTAAGTAAATATCAAAATTTGGATTCGGCTCTTCAACAAATGGATCTTGTCTTATTTTTGCTTTGCACGGTGCCATGATTTTCCATGTCCAATATCATCCCTTGTAAGAAATAATATTTATGAATACGAGTGCAGAGATAAACATTATTGATGTGAATGGAGAAATTATACAATTTTCAAAACTTTTATTAAATTAAAATACAAGACACTAATCAATTCTACATTCAATCATTCATTAATTTGAATGACATGGTAATCATGGTAAATCTGTCAAATTTATTACATGACGGTAGCAAACCATTTTTCAAATATTTCAAACTAACCAAGTTTAATATACCTTAATAATCATGATTAGTGCAGATAAGTATTTTGGCACTTCGACATTTGGGGCTTTGAATAGGAGGATGTTAAACATCTCCCAAAGGCCGAAGTCATGGAGTAATTAATTATTCTTTAATTATCATTTGTTTTAATTAATTGTTGTTTTGTCCTTTTAAGCCTTAAATGCTTCAGAACTTCGGGACTTCGGAGCTTCACGACTTTGGGACCATTGCAATAGAAATATGTAAAGTTCTCCCAAAGGAAAAAGTTGTGAAGTAATCACTTACCATTAATTGTGCCCAATAAATCATGTTTTAACCTTTAATCTCTAGTGCTTTGGTACCTCGGTGCTCTGGCACTTCGTGGATTCATTGATAATATGATATATCATAGAAAAATATCCCAGAGTGACGTGGCAGGATGACGTCACATATGATAACGTGTCATAAAAACATGAGTGACACGTGTCAACCAAAATTGTGTGAATTACATGTCCAAAAATTCCTAAAATGAGTGACATGTGTGTTCACATGTAAAGAATTCCAAGTGGCATAGGACACATCAGTCGAGTACTTACTTTATAAAACGAATTCTATAACTTCGGGACTCTGGAGATTCACGACTTCAAGGTTTTTAGGAACTTTAAACATTTGATCTTATAGCACTGAAGCACAAAGTCCTAAAGTGGAACTTCAAACAGGAATTATATCGTTGGTTAAGTCTTTAACAACTTTGAATCTCTGAACTCCCGTGAACCGTAGATCTTGATAAGCATCAGGTTTTAATGTTTAAAGATTAATCTGCCCTGTCAAAACGTAACGAGAACTGTATTAGTATATAAAATGATAATTCTACAGCTAATTTTTTTTTCTTCAATGAAAAAAATTAAGAATAAATTAAAAAGAATTTAAAATATGATTCTTTATTCGAATTTCGATTTATGTTCTAACACCTTTAACACCTGTCGATAATAGCAGACGTGTCTTCATCAAGAAACCACTTTGGAGGCATTGTTGGGTATGTGTTATATTCTTTGATAGGCCCCCCCTTGGGGGCTATAGGGGGATGAAACCCTCCTACGCAGGGGTTCATGGACAGTGCCCCCGAGAAAAAAAAGTTCCTCGGGAAACGTGTTGCATTTTTGGGCGGTTTTTCTACACATGGTTTTTTGTCAATGGTTTTCTATTTCCGGTTAAGGAATTAGGGTTGTTGACTAATCCGAGTCATTGGGTTAGGTTTTTGGATGTCACTGGATCCTATATGTATATTTTATTGTAAACAATGTATCACTATGAATGAATATAGAATATGTTGGTTTTCACGGTTTGGGTTTCCAGAGGAAAAATCTTTGTGTAATGTTTGTATTTTTCATTGTATATTTTATGTTCTTTTACTGAAATTTTGTTTGCAGTAAATATTGTACAAGGTTAAA
>CBVK0100692993.1:0-11019 GCA_900067695.1 Picea abies
AGGTTGGAGTGTTTGAAACTCAGCCTATTTCCATGTAGAAGTGGCCATGATAGGATAGGAAAAAGAAAAAAATACAGTAAAAGATGGTCAATCTAGTTGTGCATGGAGAAAATAAAGAGTTATTCAAACAATGCACACGCCCCAATTTTCATAACATTTTCTTTGAATTTAATAGTTTCCAAACTTGAAAGTATATAAAATGGAAGCCATAACTAGAATTAATCAAGTGAGCGTTCCAATTCCAGGGTCAACCACTTTCAGAAACCTTGGGAGTGGGTATCTCTCTAATAAGTGTGAATGCCCCTAGTAGTAAGGTATTAGGTGAGATCACAGACTCATTATTTCAATACAGCTACAACAGCGAATTAAAATACAGCTACAACAGCCATTCAAAGTACAGCTACAACAGCGAATCAATAAGTTGGAAACCTATACAACAACAAATCTAGGCGTAACCATGAAATGTGAATGTAAACTTGTAAAGGGTACCTTATCCTATTTCAATCACGGAGGAGAGAAAATGAAAAACAGAAACAAGATATGATAATAAGATACAGAAAAAAGACTACCGCTGTGGTCGAGCCTTAGCGCAGAGCCTCCTCTGCGAGTTCTCCTCTGCGAGCGTGCTCCTACTCCTCCTCCTCTGCGAGCAGGGTCCTCCTCTGCGAGAGGGGTCTTGGATTAACAAAATATGGGAATGCATTTCAGATCCCATATAATTTATACTATGTGGGAGGGCCAAAAATCTCCAGTGCCCACTGCCCATACCAAAATCGGGGGCGAAATTAAACCATAAATCCCGATTTTACTGCCCATATCACAAAATCAGGGGCGAAATTAAACCATAAATCCTGATTTTACTGCCCATACCACAAAATCGGGGGCGAAATTTGACTAATGGAAGCTTGTTCCCCCAAATTTCGGGGGCTAAATATAATTTGTTTTCCTCTATCCCTCCTAAAAACATGGGCTAACCTTGTACACGATTTTTACCTTAAAATAAATTACTGGCTAATAAAATAAGTTTAAAAAAATCACTCTAATACAAAAAATTCGTCCAATAAAAAATTAGAGGCCCCTTAATTTCACCCATGGGCGAAATTTCGCCCCTAAAATCATGTATGGACCCTATCCTCAAGCCGATCCCAACTCAAAGGCATCTGACATGGTCACCTATAAAGAAACTCGAAAGGAACCATCTTAATGGTGCTTTGGTAACTGTTGTTATAAGATAACTCCATGAGTGGCAAGAATTCTTCCCAACACCTTTGTTGGTCCATCACATACATGTGAAACATGTCCTCCAAGGTCTGGTTCATTTGTTTGGTCTGCCCATCAGTCTCCGGGTGATACATCGTACTGAAGTTAAGCTGGGTTCCCAAGGCCTCCCGGAAACTTGTCCAAAATTGTCAAGTAAACATCTATCCTCGATCATATATAATCCTCTTAGGGACACCATGTAGCCTCACATTCTCATTGATGAAAACTCTAGCTATGTCAAGTGCCTGATACATTGTACACACAGGAATAAAGTGAACACTCTTCGCCAGAGTGTCTACTACTACGAAAATCGAATTGTGTCTCCTTGTCATCAGTGGAAATCCAACAATAAAATCCATCGAAATAACCTCCCATTTTGATTCTGGAATAGCATGTGGTTGTAGTAATCCCGATGGATGTATATGTTCATCCTTTACCTGTTGACATTCTAGACATCTGGCCACATAGTTTACTATGTCTACCTTCATTCCCTTTCATAAGAATAAGGGTTTAAGGTCTTCCCTCATCTTCATGACTCTCGAGTGAGCCATGTAAAATGTTCTATGAGCCTTGCTTAGGATCAAGCTCCTCAACTCGTCGTTCGGTGGTACGTAAATCCAATTTTTAAAACTCAATAAACCATCGTCATCAAATGTAAATCCTTCAAATCTTGGTACCATCATTGTGTTTTTTCCCTTAAAACCCTTGACCTCTTTGTACCAGTCATCGTCATGATGTAAAGTTAGAATCTTATCACGTAGACTCGTTTGAAGAGGCAACACTAAAAAGATGCATGGTCTCCGACTCAATGTATATGCTACTCGGTTCACTATTCCTTTAGGGTAAGTAATCTCGAAGTCATACTTGCTAAGTAATTCCAACCAATGTCGTTGTCACGCATTTAGGTTGCTTTGTGTAAATATGTGTTGTAGTCCAAAGTGGTCAGTCTTTAGTTTAAATTTTCATCCAACAAGGTAGTGTCTCCAAACCTTCATGGCATATACAATGGATAACAAATCCAAATCATGCATCGCATAGTTCTCCTCATGCCTTCTCAGTTTTCTCGAGATGTAAGGGATCACTCGTTGGTCTTGCATCAAGACTCTGCCTAAGGCTTCCTTGGATGCCTCAGTGCATACCAAGAAGCCCGCATCCATGTCAGAGAACTTTAGTATTGGTGAAATTGTCAATATCTCTTTGAGCCTTTAGTATTAGTATTGGTGCAATTGTCAATATCTCTTTCTTCTGCAATTTCGTGATCGGATTTGCTATATTCCAAAATCCCTCGATGAACTGTCGACAATATCCTTCTAGACCCATGAATCTACGTACTTCTGTGATGTTCGTCGGTGCAGGCCATTCCATAATAGCCTCAAACTTCGTTGGATCCATGATGATACCTTCACCGGAGATGACATGCCCTAAGTAGTGAATCTTCGATTGATAAAAAGAGAATTTGGACAACTTCCCATACAATTTGTGCTCTAGAAAACACTATAGTACCAAGCGTAAGTTCTCGTCATGCTCCTCCGTCGTCCGAGAGTAAATTAAAATATTGTCAATGAATACTTGGATGAACTTGTCCAAGTACTCGCAGAACACCCCGTTCATCAAACTCACAAATACCCTTGGGGAATTCGTCTATCCAAACGGTAAAATAGTAAACTCGTAATGTCCAAACCTTGTCTTAAAGGTGTTCTTAGATACATCATCATCCTTGATCTGTAATTGGTGATACCCTGATCGCAAATCGATCTTTGAGAACACCATCCAACCCTTCATCTAATCGAACAGATCATCGATCCTCGACAACGAATACTGATTCTTGATCGTTGCCTTGTTCAATTGACAGTAGTCAATGCAAATCCTCCACGACCCATATTTCTTTCGTATGAAAATAACAGGCGCACCCCACGGTGACACAGATGGACGTATCAGTCTGAGGTCCAACAATTCCTTCAGTTGCATTCTAAACTCCTGTAACACTAGGGTCGACATCCAATAAGGCATTCTCGATATTGGTTCAGTCTCCAATTTTAGGTCTATAGTAAATTCCAATTCCATTTTTGGCGGAATCTCTGGTAACTCCTCTGAAAAGACGTATTCAAACTCTCTCACCACTAGAAGGTGTTCTAGACCTTCCACTACTCCCTTCTCATTTAATGTGAGGATTTCATATATCTTACACCCCTTGCGCATGCTCTTTCGTAGTTGAAAGGAAGAGATAAACCTCAGGGAAACCCCCTGGTTCCAACCTACAATCACACATCTTTGTCCCTCATCATCGACCAAGCTCAACCATTTCGTCTTACAGTTGAGTATCACCTCATGCGATTCCAACCAGTCTATACCAATCATGACATCATAAGATCATAAGATCGTGACGTACAGGTTGGCCCTAGTGAAAAACTCTCCCAGGTTAAGGATACATCCCGTAACCTTTCCTCTAACCTTCTGTTTGGCTCCTGAAGCCATCTCTACGAAGCTAAATTCGTCTTGCTCAACTACCTTTACCTTAATCCTTTTTAGCACTACACCAAAAATGAAACTCTCGATAGCACCGGGACATATCAAAATACTAAGGGTATGGTCAACGACGGTACCTAATGTCTAGAGCACAGTCGACTGGTACTCGACCTAGAAATTATTCACTGCTGAACGAATCCGATGGACCTTTCCCATATCTCCCATGGTAGTGGGTCCAACTGATCCAGACACTCTAGTCCTCTCCACCAGGTAGTTGTGTTGGTAGTGTGGCTCCCCACACTTCCAACACCCCTTCTTCAATTCGGTACTCCCGATACTCGAAGTAGAAGATGACGACCCACCAGCTTGGAATCTGGGTTTGTTCTACCAAACATGCCTAAACCATTGCTGCTGCGGTCAACGTTGTTGTTGATTTTGTGGTCCCTGGTAAGGTGTCCTCTTCTGAGGTGTTGGTCATCGAGGGGAAGTGAAAGTGGATCCCCTCTAGAAGCCACGATATCCTCGCGTATGTCTGGTTGGTGTCTGATGCTACTACTCACCAGATGACACCTGCGTGCTGATCTCGCTGGAGTCCTGTTCTGAACCCTGCTGATAAGCTCCTCCTCCGCTATGAGGGCCTTCTCGACGACATCATGCAAGGTTTGAGGCATTAGAATCCTAACCTTTTCACGTATTCTACCATTAAGGTTGAACACAAACTTGTTGACCTTAAGTTTCTCAGTATTAAGATGTGGACCATACTGAAGCAACTCCATAAAACGAGCCTCGTACTCGGGCACCGTACGACCACCCTGTCGTAGGGCATTAAACTCATTGATCTGATGCTCAATGAATTCCTCCGAAAGGTACCTCTCTCGAAAGCGTTCCTCGAACAGTTCCCATGGCACGTCTTCGATGACCATGTTCAGCTATGGTAGGAACGTCTTCCACCATAGAAGAGCGCTCCCCTTCAGTTGAAATACCGCCATGGGGACCTTCATGTTGGAGGTATAATCGCGAAGTGAAAATCACATCGCCATATTCTCCAACCATGCCTCAACGGATGCGTCGTCTGGGGCACCAAATAACTTGGGAAAATTGACTTTCTCCAGTTCACGATGAATGCTACCAGTACCCACCAGAGAACGCGGTGGACCCCCAGGGGTTTCGACGCTCTGACCTCATCTCTGTCCAAATGAATGATCAGTTCCTGAGACATGCACTGAAAAGATCTCATCATTTCGACCACATCACCAACTTCTATCTGCTCTTGCCCGACAACCTGTTCTTCTCCCTGGGGGTTAGACCCCTTAGGCATGGATGCTACTGGAGGCATCACGCCTCCTCCACTAGCACCCTGTCGTCTGCCTCCACAACGTCCTCTAACCATGATTACCTAAATGAATACATGTAACAACCCTCCTAGTTAAGGACAACTACTCTGTCAAAAGGTGCAATTTTTTTTTTTTTTGTTGTTAAAGTGTGTGCGCGCGTGTAGAAGAAACAACCCCCTCGACTCTACGTCACCACTCGAACCAACAAGACACAAGTAAGATGAACACAATCAAGACGACCCGACATATCACAGTGACATCAAGAAATAAACGCCCCTGGACATAAGGCATGCAACTAGCAGTTGTGAGTAGAAAAAGACACCATGGGTTAGGTACAGTACTGTCACAGAATCAAAGAATCCAACAGTAGAGTCGCAGTAGTGGAACTGTGCCTTTAAACAACCTGAGACTACTGATGCGGCTCAGAGTGTGTCGCAAGAGTGGAACTATGCCTTTAAACAGCCCGAGACTCTTGATACGACACTGGATTCCTTCCATCGGGTTTACACACAGACAAAAATACTAAGCTACAAGAGGTGTCTATATCCCGCTCGCCACAAGCAGACCAAGCGATAAAAGATTACGACCACCTACAAATTTTTTTATCAAAAATCATGACCACCACAGAAACGCCACCCGAATGGACTACGACAACAACCGACCACTAGAGAGACTCCACGACATTAAATACAGATCATTTACTCCATTGACTTCCTTTAAACGACGAGTTCCCCTCTGCCTTAATTAGGTACAATTAGCTAACTGCAATTCCCTGTTTACGAAATCATAATAATCCCGGATACCTAGTTCAAGACCCCACATTTCCTGTGTCGTGAACAACAACAAATTTCGATAGCATTTCAATAAAATAACCTTGCCAGTATATCTTGTATTCCAAAAACCTTGCGATCTATAATAACGATCAATTATCTATCATGTTATCAACATCAACCTTAAATCCTTATTTTATTTTGCAATAAATCACCCACAATATATTTTAATGAAGTGTTCCATACATGTTACAATAACCATAGATTACATAAGGTATCTACGCCATACATAACATTACAATAACTTACAATCTAAATATCCATAACATTACATTGTTAGGTCTCTAACCCTACATCACTTACTATATCACAATAACCCTTCCATTAAATAATAAGGAATTCTATATTTAATTGTTATTAATAAATAACTCCATGCTAGCATTTCCCTAACCTAGCCATATCATCACTTTGGTGTTATAACTATAATTCAATTAACAATCAAGGACCTTTTCATGGCATTTGTTCTCATAACAATCTAAACTACTAGAACCAAACTAGAAGAATAGCCATCTTGTTACCCTTTGTTAAGTAGCCTTGCAATTATAATTACAAATACAATTAAAAACGAGGGTTCTACCCTTACGTATTGCAATAGCATAAAACAATCCAATCACACATTATCATCCTAATTATGTTATCCATAACATTTACTTTAACACTACCCTAAAACGATAACCAGATACTCAATAACATTACACTGATCATTAGCACTACATGAACATCATGCTACCTTAACATTCCATGATATGAGAAAGTGTTTGAATTTAGAGCCACTCTACTTACTGGCAATGATAGTCTCAATCAATGACAAATAAAATTTCAATGATAAGGCCTTTAAAATTATTATTTCAAGACATATCCTCGAGATCCAGCATGTCCTAGGTTTTAAACCTCACATATATAATATTATAATTGTCCCTTTCAATCTGTGATAAATCAATGCACTGGTCCCTTTTTTCTTGAACAGCTATTTAGTGACACATTTTTTTTTAGCCAATTACAATTGATCTATTATTGTTGTACACTTGGCGATTATTCATGAATCATTATAATAACTTATAATAGCTTATCATCATAAAAATGGGCATTGTAATTCATCATTGTCTAAATGTAAGAATCATTTAATCACTTATAATAAATTATCATTATAAAAAGGGACAGTTAAGTAGGGCCGCAACATATCTATTCCATCGAATGATCCAGCGCATATGTAGATTAAGAGTGGTTCACCATTCAATTACTACAGCACTGTAATAATACGGTAACAATGCTTGACCCCCGCACATAAGATTATAACAACAAAACTACAAGTTCAAAAAATATCTAATATTTAACGATAAAGGGAAATATCCGTTTCTGAGACCAACCGAATTTTTTTCTTCATCGCGCAAATTCCCAGAAGGGAGAAGGGGTAGTATGTCGAGGTAAAATTGAAAAAACGCACCCAGAATTTTTGCTAGCATGGTTAGGTGAATCTGATGACTGGAAGCTTGGCTGTTACAGACCATGCTCTGGACAACTCACCACGCGAATTTATTTTGGTAATGAATATAGATAGACCGGGGTTTAAATTCGGTGATTTATTTTTCGTTTTTCATTCGGTAACCAATCTGGGTCTGACAATGAGCACCGAGTGTTTGACTGCACGTTGGTTATGAAAGGGTAGAGGCGTACAGTTCTATCACTGTTGCAGCGCCTTCAGAGAGGGAGTTAAAGGATCTACCTAACCATTACGCCCAGATTTTCACTGGCCGCAGGTGCAGGCATAGGGGCGACAAATTTTTCTCAACATCTTAAATCCTGGCCAGCATATTAAAGTAAAATGCATGCGCCCATAATTAAGGATTATGCACATAAACACATTTACATTAAAATTCGACAATGCTATCACACAACAAGACCTAATTTGAAAGATATCGACAACTTGCAATGAATAGAAGGATGTAATTGTTGCTTTATTCTACTTTAATAATACCTATCATATCTTCATTACTCTGGCAAGTAATGGTAGGATATAATTGGTAGGCATAGTATATTGTACTTTGTTCAGTGTTAGATATATAAAGTTCCTTCAAACTCTGTAATGTGCTCAGGAAATGGGTTAGGTTTTGATAGAGCATATCTCAAATAGTAAAATAAGATAAAGAATTTGTAAAATAGTAAATCATATCTGCAACCGGATTTAATGGCTTAAAACACCTGACCGAGGCATTGCATGCAAAGAGACTGAAATGGATCGAAGTTACGTTTACAAAAAGGCAATGTTGGTCACTAAGAGTGGCTTTGACCGGGATAATATTTTAAAGCAATTATATAAATTAATTGCAGACAAATTGAAGAAAGCCAGGTAGACAAAAATTATCTGCTAGACGTTCTCATGTATTTAGTTCTGATCAAATAAAACGGTTTCAACAGTATTTAAAATGTAATAACTACAATTAAAATGGTAAGATTCAGTACACAGTTTCAATTTACTGATAAGGTTCTCCGCCATTTTGCAGTGGCCCTAAAATATGCTCCTCATTCGATTATTCCTTCTAAAAATGCAATGCTCCCCGTTCTGGTAAACTGGAAAAATCAATTCATGAAAATGTACTCGCCTAATTTCAATATTTTGCATTTCCGACACAATAGCATCAGTCTGATTGACATCGATAGAAAACAGTCTCGACAAAATTAATTTGAATAGGCGATGAAATTTACCTCAAACAGTCCAAGGAAAAATCCGGGGCGGTAGCGCTCAACATGACAAAAATTCACGCAGCAATGACAGATTAAAGCATAAGGCAGATGGTCCCAACGGACGAGGCACAGTTATGGGTTCGGGTTCAGGTCGCACAGGGCATTAAGGTGCAGAGAACACGAGTGTCCTGGAACTGAGTCAACTGTGGCGACTGCTCAGTAGAATGGAACCCCCTTTTAGTTGGTTCACCCAAGCTAACCGCAAATTTAAGGCATTCTAAGGGGAGAAAAAAAAGGGGATGCAAGGAGAACGTTGTCACGGAGAAGAGTACAGATTTGTGGCTCCTTGAAACTCTTCATCCCAACTGTTGTGGTCTAAAAACACAAAAATAAATTCCGCCACCACAGGGGTCGCAGGAAGCCCATTCTGATTTCTATCATTCTAAACTTTTTCAATAAAGATTACATTCTCCATACCAGGGACGCAGAGAAAAAAACGCACCCGACTGTACAAAACGCATTAACAAACAAAGTGATAGATGACAATTTACCCTGTCCAGAATAATACGCAACTATTTTACACAGCCCCGTATAATGAACCAAAATTATTTGCATAGTCATAAATAATCAACAACCTATTCACACAGACCAGAATATGAAACAAGCCATTTTTACTTCGTCCATTAATGAGAAGACCCACATAAACCCTAACACATTCTACCATAAAAATATGAAAGCATACCTGTGCCCCTTCGCTTGCAGCAAATGAATCCTATGCTCCTGCGGCTCCTACTCTTACTTGCCGACTGCAATGAACTCACCGGTACCTCCCAGCCAAACACTAGGGGTACTCTTCTTCCCCCTCAGCCCCCCGAGCCGCAAAGGGGCCACACACAATCAGAGAGTAACTAGCTTCTCATCTCGCCTCCAAGGCTGAGCTACCACTCAAGTCTGCTAAGAATTCCCAACTCCTACCAGCAATCAATCCAGTCTCTAGTCTGGCAGCATAACCCTACCAATCTCCAAAAAAAGGGTCCCTTTCTTTCCCCCTCTCCCTTTCTTTTTATCCAGACTCAAACCCCAATTCTTCTTTTCTTAGGTTTTTCCCTTCCAACTCTTTTGAATTTCTTACTTTTCTTTTTAATTTATTTTGTTTATATTATTTTATTTTTCTTTTCAAAAACACAAAGAGTATGTGCGCTCATTATTCATTTCCTTTTAATTTTTACATGCTTAACTTTATTTTTTTACCATTGTTTATAATATAAATATACATATATATATATTTTCATTTTTCTATTTACAAGCATGCATTCATCTTTGTAGTTTATCATTATCCATCATTTAATTTACCATTAATATATATGTATATATAGGATAATGAGAGATTAAGGCGATGGCAAACCAGTATAGGGGAAAAATAAATGTATTACATAAAACGAATAAAGAGGGATTACGGGGAGGGCTGGCGATTTAGTAATGTGAACTGCACAAGTAAAAGGAAGATGGATACTGGAAGATCAAGGCGATGGAGGATAGTTTAATTAAGTAGACAAGGATAATGAGAGGGTGATGGTCTGAGTTTTTGTTTTCCCTTTTTCTTTTGAATTTTCATTTGTTAAGGCCACACTAAATCCCCCCCTGTTTCTAGAAGGTCTTAGGCGTAGGGTTTAGATTCTGAGCTAGGCGATGATTGGTTAAGGGAAATTATTAAGGTTTTATTCAGGTGCTGAGGACTTAGGGCTAATTAGGCTGACTCCTTCAACCTCCTTTATCGCGACGTTCCCTTCAGGTCGCACCACGTGTGCCAAGGGTGCCACTCGCCTCTGGAATTTCTTTTGGCAACGTGCCCTTCAGGATGCACCACGTGCTCCAAGGGTGCCACTCATCGACTGAGTTTCTTCTGTGCGACGTGCCCGTCAGGATGCACCACGTGCTCCAAGGGTGCCACTCTCCAACTGGACTGATTGGTAGACCTCTATAACCCCTGGAGTAAACACTCTGCCAGGTGAACTCGTAGGAGACTAAGGGCTCTAAGGAATAAGGCCCCCACCTTATTGCGTGCCCCTTAGAATCATCATGAGCGATTGTCGCAGTCATCCCTCACAGCATCGTGGGTCCTCTCAAACTAGGTAATCGTTAACCTACAGTTCGAGCCATAGCAGGAGTGCTAGCAGGCGGTGGCAGGGTTGTTGTCCACCCCTCTCCCTCAACCTCTCTTCAAATCGTGTGTGGCCCCTTTACTCCATATGTGAGTCTGGTCGGCAAGCTATCGTCAGCCTGCATCACCAATAACCATGTCAGAAATGTCAATCATCAAATCATCAAATCAAATGAAACATCATAATAAACATATCAACCCAAAAGCACACTCCCTGACTCAGTCCGGAGTCCAAGGGGGGTTCTACCGATGCCTCTGCATCCTCAAGGTCAAAAACCCTGCACAC
>CBVK0100692994.1:0-11019 GCA_900067695.1 Picea abies
TGACGATGTGAACAAAAAAGTTTAACATAAAATATTTAGGATGATGACACGTGGCGACCTGATTTTGTCGTTGTTTCCACGAATAATCTTAGTTTGTGGATATAGCGACGTAAAAATTTCCACGAAAAATACTTCTTGGCTTCATGGAAAGTGCGATGGATATGTGTGGCAATAGCAACGAAAAATCGTAGAAAATTTGGTCATATGTAGTAGTGGAATTTCGTCACTGCAATATTCTTCAGGCCGGAGTATAACTCCACAAGAGTAAAAAAAAATAGTATAGTGGTCCTACTGACACCCTTATCCAGAACCTATCCCATTGGATCCCTCTCTTCACCTTGATTGTCTTGGTACCCATCACTTGCAAGTCTTTCTTCTATGGACCCACCCACCCTTCTCAACACCCTTATTTTCCACATATCCCATTGGTTTCCTCTCTTCACCCTGTCTATAGTGATACCCCTCATCTATAATCATTTTTCTGTGTTGACCCACCTGCCCATTTTTGTCTATTCACAAATGGCTCTCACCTGCAACTAAGAAATCACTACCTTGCTTGTAGATAACAACCAGCCCAAGAAGGACATATCATACATCAATGCGAACATTATCTCCCTCAACTCCTTTGTTTCTACTCTCAAGGAAAAATATGCCTCCATAAAAGACACACTTGACACATTGTTGAGTTGATCCATGAACCCTTCCTCATCTGAACAAGCTTCCTATCAGGAAGACATTGACTCTTCCCACTTCCAAAACCCTCATTCTAATCACCTTCATTGTGAACTACATCTTCCAAAATTTGAGGTGAAAAATATCGATGGCTCATGTGAACTACATCTTCCAAAATTTGAGGTGAAAAATATCGATGGCTCAGATCCCATAGGCTGGGTCACTCAAATGGAACACTATTTCTCCTTACATAGTATCATTGATGAATTGGACAAACTTCATTACGATGTCCTCTATCTGGATCTGGAACGTTGGCAATGGTGTAAAAATTCACACCAAGGATATGTTGTTTAGACACAGTTTGTGGCCAATCTTTATGTATGCTTTGGCATTGATACACACCATTTAAACCATTTGACCAAGTTGAAATAGTTTGGCATAGTGGATGACTTTATAGCCGCATTTGAGCACTTGGATTTTAGAATGGAGGGTATGTCATATTCCTTCTTCGAGGAATGATTTATCAATGGCCTAAAGGTTGAAATTTGATCCCATGTCCTAATGTCTCACCCCCATATTTGGTTGGAAGTTGTTGAACGTGCCAAGGAGGCACAACCGGTCGTCTCTTCATAGAGTAGAAAACATTCTTTTATTCCTCGCCCTAGACCCACCAATCCTTCCCCTCAGGCTACTCCTCTCAAGATATATAAATTAACTAGGGCAGAAATGGATGAATGCCAACTCAAGGGTCTTTATTATAATTGTGATGATAAATATTTTCTAGGGCACAAGTGTAAAGAAAAAAAAATTATGGCTATTTCTGAGGATTTTTCTAATGAGGATGTTGATGTTTCCCCTCTTGAAGAGCTACCCCAAGCAAATGATCTTACTCATCCCTCTGATCCACTAGAAGTTGAACCATTGATTTTTTTGAATGCCCTCACTTGCTTCTCTGCTCCCCAAACCCTCAAGATAATTGACTACGTTAATCGTAGAAAAGTCATCATCCTAGTTGACAGTGGCAACACTCATAATTTTATTCATCACCACACATCGCCCAAGAAATAAATTACTATATCTATGTAGTCAACATTTTTCAAATCATGATTTCCATTGGTGATTCCATTAAATGTGGTGAGCGTTATGAAAATGTGCACCTACAAATTGGTTATTACCACCTAAAATCCCATATTTTTCTATCTACATGGGTGATTGTGACGTTATGCTAGGTGTTGAATGGTTATGCACTCTCGACCCCATCCTCATGGATTTTAAGGACCTAATCATGCAATTCCAACAGGAGGTACAATAGTATAAGTTCCAAGGCATCCCATCAAGCTCACCAGAGATCATCAGTTCCCACTGAATGGAAAAGCTACTCACAAATGGTCATTCTGGCATTATTTCCCAACTCCATTTCATTCAAGTCATTGAGATACCCTTTGTGTACCCTGACCTCCAATATATACTCTCTCGACACCAAGTTATTTTTAACACTCCCCATGGTCATCCCCCTTCCCACGACATCCATGATCATTCCATTCCTCTAGTACTGTGCAATCTTCCTCCCAATGTTCACCCTTATCGTCATCCCTTTGCCTAGGAAAATGAAATTGAAAAAAAATTTCAAGAAATACTAGAAGCAGGTGTTATCCATCCCAGTACCAACCCATATTACTCTCTGGTCATCATGGTAATCAAGAAAGAATTCACTTGGCACATGTGTCCTAATTTTCGTGCCCTCAACAAACTCACAATCAAAGAAAAATTTATCATTCTTGCCATCGATGACCTTTTGGATGAATTGAGTGGTGCTCAATACTTTACCAAACTTGATACTTGTTATGGCTACCACTAGATACGTATGAAAGAGGAATACATTCCTAAAAATTCCTTTAGAACTCATGAGGGTCACTATGAGTTCTTGGTCATGCCCTTTGGCCTTTGTAATGCCCCTTTCACTTTTCAAAGTCTCATGAATCATTTATTTTGTCCTTCCCTCTATCTTTTTTTCTTAGTTTTATTTGATTATATTCTCATCTATAGTAAAACTTGGCAAGCCCATCTTTCCCATGTGGATCAAGTTCTCCATCTATTGTCTAAGCACAAAATTTTTCTCAAATAGTCTAAATGTGCTTTTGGGGCCTCTAAAGTTGAGTACCTAGGTCATATTGTCGACAAGGATGGTGTATGGGTGGATCCTAAGAAAATTGAAGCTATGAAGGATTCATCTTGCCCTAAAACTCTTAATATATTGTGTGGCTTCCTGGCTTTAATGGGCTATTATCACAAGTTTTTTCAAAATTATGGAAAAATTGCAACTCCTCTCACTGCTCTCCTTAAAAAGAATGCTTTCGATTGGACTCCAACAGCTAATCAATCTTTCCAATCCTTGAAATATCCTATGTGAACAAATCTTGTCCTGGCCCTACCAGACTTCACGAAGACTTTTTTCCTGGAATGCGATGTGTCAAGGAAAGGTATTGGGGTAGTCCTCATGCAATATTTCCAACCTTTGGCTTTCAATAGAAAAAAATTGTCAGAGAAAAATTTTGGCCAATCAACCTATGGAAAGGAAATGTTGGCGATTTTGCATGAAGTAGATCTCTAGTATCCTTATCTATTGGGGCAACGCTTCCAAATTAAAATTGATCACTGTAGCCTCAAGTAGTTTCTGGGACAAATAATTTCCTCCCTGGAGCAACAAAAATGGGTGACCAAGCTATTTGGATATTATTATGATATCATCTACAAGAAGGGAAAATAAAATGTGGTTGTTGATGCTCTTTCCAGAAAATATGAAGAATAAGGGTCCCTCTTTTCCCTCTTATTCATTGTAGCAGATTGGCTTCATGCTATTCACTAGGAATGGTTACAAGACCCAAACTTTCTAGCTTAATCCAAAAATTGCAACAAGATCCTCAAGTTTCTCTAAGGTACTCTTGGCATGATGAAGAGTTTTTCTATAAAGGTTGTATGTATTTAAGAAAACATTCAAACCTTAAATCCACGGTGCTCTCTGAGTTTTATGCTTCACTGATAGTTGAGCATTCAGACTTTACCAAATCCCACGAATGAGTCAAATGTTATTTTTTCTTGGAATGTATGAAACATGATATCTGCACCTTTGTGGTTGAATGCGATACATGTCAACATAATAAGGGTGAAACTGTAAAATCTCTAGGGACACTCCAACCACTCTCGATTCCACCTACTATTTGGACAGATATTTCTATGGATTTAATTGTTGAATTACCTAAATCATGAAATAAGATAGTCATCATGGTGGTAGTATATCGTCTTTCCAAACATGCTCATTTTTTTGCTCTTCAACACCCGTTCACCACATCCACAATGGCTCAATTTTTTATGGATAATTTTATATTAAAACTCCATGGCATGCCTCATTATATTTTATCTTACAATGATGCAAAAGCCTTGTGAAGGACATTGGTCTTCCACAAAAGGAGTTATAAAATACTTGTTAGGAACTTAAGATTTTGGACTCGGGTACTCCAAGGTGGATGACTTCAAACCTGATCAGATATTTTGATTCAGACTGTGTCGGGGATATGGAAAATGGTGTATCAACTTCAAGATATCTCATTAGTCTTGGATCACGCAAACAATCAGTTCTAGTAGATTCCACAACAAAGGAAAAATATGTGGCAGTTGCAGAAGCGACGAAGGAGATTGTGTGGCTCAGGAAAATACTTGAATATTTAGAGGAGAAATAAATGAATTCTACTCCTCTTCTAGTTGAAAATACTTCTTCAATCAAGTTTGCCAAGAATCCTTGATTCTATGATCGAAAAAAGCACATCAACACAAAGTGTCACCTGATTCGATTTCATGTAGAGGCCAAGACTACTCACTTAAGACATTGTTCCACAAATGAGAAAATTACAGACATCTTCACCAAAGCGCTTGGAAGAAAAAAATTTGAGAAGTTCAGAATAATGATTGGACTCACACACACCCCTTCAAATTAAGGGGGGGGATCTTGGACACGTAATCCTTGAGATTATGTTTTTGTAACAACAATGTACATATCAAGAGTCGTAGGTGATAGGAAGAGTCATATGTTGGAGAAGACCAAAAGTCACACTTTGTATATTTATTGAGCTTCAAGCTAATGCAATAATCATCCGTGGAGTTATGTTTGTTGCTCACTCTTGGCCTGACAATTAAGTTTATTTGAAAGGGCACTTGTGTTGATGTTTATAGGTAGATAAGGGCATTCAAATTTGGATGCTACAATAGATGTTATTATGCTTGTTGTACTTATCACAAAAATGTCCACAACTATGACCAAAAGTCACAAAATAGACCATTTTGATGAGCCATCATGGGAATTTGTTTTTGACATTTCTTTGGTGGTATCTACTCCAAGATGATGTAATTTTCAATCAAAATCACTAAAATCACTGGACTCATTTGATTACATGACCAAAATATATGACACAACCTTGATTCGACTTGACAAACTCTTCACTTGACATGGACTATATTTTGTTATGGACTCAACTTGTATTTCAATTATACCACTTTACCCATCACTTCGACCCTATGACCCATGGGGCTATTAAATAAAATGTTTTCCACATTTGTGGTAATGCTCAAAGAAACATGTGAAATCATATACTTGCCAAAGCTCATCTACATCCATGTTTGGAATGGGAACACCAAAGCTTATCATTCCGCACGCAATGATTAACTTTGATCTATTCCTCCACGCTGTGCACAGTCAAGTGGTGAGGAAGAAAGAAGCAATGATAGTCGTGAGGAAGCTTATCATTCCGCATGCAATGATTAACAATTTATTTAAAAACAAATTTACCAACGCCTCAATGGATCCACAAATACAACAAATTTGCTCACCACCACACACGACTCTATCTCTATGGTAGTCGTTTTTCAGCAATGACACGCCCAACAACAATAGAATAATAATCCAAACACCCCTCCATAGCGTTCCTCTGGTCCAAGAGCCATCTTGCAGCCTAAAGTCGGTTTTCAAGATGTCTTGGCATTGTTCCTAACTAGATGGGAACATTCTCAAGTTACAACAGGACCTATCATATGTTTTGGATAGATTGAATTTCATCACCACTACTGGATTATTTTTCTTCTTCATTGAATGGATACCTTGTTGAGCACCTCCTACTGCATCATGAATTAGTCTTTCATCCAAAAAGCTGAAATGTTTCTTTGAAATTCTCTCCAATAAGATGTTTATAATTCTAGCAATAATTTTTGCCAATATTTTGTATATGCAATTACATAATGATATTGGTCATAACTCCTCAAAACTATTCGGATTGTCCTTCTTGGGGATTAGAGCCAAGAAATATGTCTAAATAATGTCTAAAGTAGCATCCCAACATTTGGTCATAAATGGAGATGCTAATGGGCATGCTCATGTGGATGTAAGAATGTCTTGTTTGTGGATGTTAATTCTAACATTTATATATTCATTAAAAAATGAAGTCAGTAAGGACATTAATAGGCTTGTTCAAAAGGACACGTATGCCGATGTTTAGAGGGACACAAGTGCATCCAAATTTGGATGCTACAATAGATGTTAATGTGGTTGTAGTAGTCATTGCAAGAATTTCCACAACTGATCAATAGTCATGAAATATATCATTTTGACGAGCCATCATGGGATAATTTTTGGTGGCATTTCTTTGGTGTTATCTACTCCAAGATGATGTAATATTTTCAATCAAAATCACTTAGTACACTTGGCTCTGATTGCTTATTTGTTCCTTTGAAGTAATTTTACATTGTTTTACAACTAAAAGAGAGAAATGTAACAAGATATAGGCACAACAAATATAACAAGAATAGATAGAGACAATATTTATCTTGGAAACCCTTAATTGGGAAAACCAACACCTAAAAGATATATATTATTTCATTGGCCAAGCTGAACAAACACCATGCCATATGAGGCATTTTACAATGGAGTTCTTCAAGCCTTTAAATAGGCTTCATCACATCAAATACCATGGCTTACCAAAACCATGGGCTCGTAAACCACCATTGGTAAACCCATCGATGACTGACTCAAGGTTATCTTAACTACTGTATGACCGAGTTAAGATTAACCCAACATTCCCCCATTTAAACTTGACTTGGGATAAACGTCTACCCCCCTCAAAGTTTAAAAACTAGGTATTCGAGAATACAACACGCCCCCCCATCACCTAGGTCTACGTCTATACTTTATACCGGTGAACCATTAAACCAGGGGTACGCATGCTTAAATAGGTCTTATAACCATATGCCCATTGACATGTGATAAAATACAAGTCCATAAAAATAATTACAATCATATGCCTAGGCATGTGATGCTGTGAAACATGAACTTGTTTCATTACCAACATCCTTCCTAGTCCAAATACAATTAGTTGAATCAAGCACTCCTTCACCTAGTATTTCTTTATCCACGCTCTTCCATTCTCTTGACCTCGGTGTACATTTTCCAGTGCTCCATATGTTACTGTCCATTGGCTTCTCTTCTCATATATGTACTAAGCAATCCACTTACATTGCCAATATAATCCAACAACTGCTTCATTATTCTTGGTTCTTGATTATGCCTCATGTAGAACCACACAACTTCTTCAAAGATTAAAACATCTGATGTCATTCATGAGTCCATTATCGACTTCCGCAGCTGCAGGTTTGAACCTCTATGATCTGTGGCTTCTAAATGAATTTAAGGCCACAATCTCTTATCCATTGAGGGATTTTATCACCATATGTAGATCTATCCACAAGATAAACTGTGAACTTTACCTTTGAAATGTGGAATTGGCGGAGGTGGGTGATGGCGCAACCCTTGTGAACGATAGTGGGAGTCTGGCGTTGCGTCCGTGAGAGGATTATGTCTAGGAAGTCCTTCACCGTCGACACCACCGTAATCTTCTTGTATGGCCAAAGGATACCGTTTCTTCAAGCTTGTAGAGTTAACTCCATCTTCACCATTCTCATCCTCCAAATCCCTCTCTAGCTTCCTCGACTCCTTCACAACACAAGATTGAACTCACAACTTTAAGACCACAAGTTTTTCACTAATTTTTTTTAATGCTTCGTTGGTTACTACTTGTACGTCAATCACACCAATCACACCAATCACATGAGATCATACATCATATCTATCCTCGATATTAACAGATCCAAGCATTTAAGTAGTGGGATTGAAGATCCAAGAAAAGAACAGAGCTTTTCTTTGCAGATCCAACGATCACAACAGTCGATCTATAGATCTATGAACAAATCCAAGTTTTTTAAGGCATCCAAGCAGTTGATCTACATCTGCAGCTTCATTAAGTTCCTTTGCAACCAACACAGACCTTCTACAAATCCACAAGCCAGTGCAATCCTTTTTCCTTGCACACATATCCTGCAAGCACCAGTTGATGTACCAACGCATGTTTTAGACCACTCTCGCTAGAGAGTCCAGGCCTGCCTTGTCTCTGATACCACATGTAAAACCAAGCATGGTAATAGAAGCAAAATAAAGAAGCACATATGAACACTAGTAATTTACGCTGGAAACCCTTCATTGTGAAAACCAACTCCTCCATAGATATCTATTAATAACCTTGGCCAAACCGGCCAATCCAGGCCAACATCGACCAATTGAGGCATTTTACAATGGAGTTCTTCAAGCCTTTAAATAGGCTTCATCACATCAAACACCATGGGCAACTACCATGGGTTACCAAAACCATGGGCTTGTAAACTACCATTGGTAAATCCATTGATGATTGACTCAAGGTTATCTTAACTGCTCTATAATCGAGTCAAGATTAACCCAACAGATTGGAGGGAAAGATAAGGGAAAGAAAGGAAAGGAGGACCATATGTAAGTATGATAAGAAGGGTCTCTTTCTTTGTTTTGTCCTATTTTGGCAATGTTTAGGGGTATAGAAACCTATAGGGGTCAAATAGAGATGGAAGTTCCCATTTGAGACATCAACCTACTACATAATAAGGGTTAGATATGTTGGATAAAGTTAGAGGTAAGACACATGTAAATCATGTTCACTCAAAATTAGGTGTCTATTGAGAACTCTAGCCACCAAACACTAACCCGCTAAGAAATTTAGGGACTAGATGATGGTTAGTAGATGTCTGAACATGTTGGACTTGGGTAAACACTAATTTGGAGGGAAACTAGTAGGTGGATAACACCCTACTATTAGAGAATGTTGAGCACTAGGGAAAGTAGAGTTGTTAAGACTTTATCACTGATGCAAAACACTCCAATGTAAAAGGGGGTCCTTGGAGTAAGATGGGCAATGGAGAGGGGGAAGTAGGGTTGATAAACCTAAAATATGGACAAGAAGGTTTCCAAGGAAGAAGGTGATTATAAGGGAAACGATCACCATAATTGTCATTTAAAGGCTAAGACGTCAAGGAAAGTAAAGTTAACAATTTGAAAATTGGTGTATGGGCCCCAATGCATTTTGAAGCTATCCCTAATAAAAGTACTAGCTAACACAAACCTAGTCAATGGGATTGTCATTGGAGTGATCCGTGAAAAAACATCAAGGGAAGTAGGGTTGACTAACCTAAAAATTGATGTGAAAGGGCTCAACAAAGAAGCCAAGACATTGAGGGAAGTAGGGTTGACAAACATGAAAATTGATGTTGAAGGGATCTATAGGAAGATTAATGCCCACGGGAAGGATTTGGAAACTTAGTACAATAGTCAACGAGATCATGATTGAAGTAAGCCAAGTAGAGATCGAGAAAATATAGTTAGTAGGACTTGAACATCAAAAGAAGGGTTCTAATGAAGACATACTAAGATATCATGAGAAAGACAACCCGAGCTTATACGAGGGACAAATAATCATTAGGATGACTAAAGACATGGACATGACATACTACTTGATTCCTAGTTAGATGAGGACAAGCCATATGATATGATTTAGATGAAGGACAAATGTTGACATGGGAAAATGATTCATGCTAAGGATAGAGGATAAGTTGATTCCTAGTTAGATGAGGACAAGCCATATGATATGATTTAGATGAAGGACAAATGTTAACATAGGAAAATGATTCATGTTGAGGATAGAGGATAAAGTGATTCCTAGTTAGATGAGGACAAGCGATATGATATGATTTAGATGAAAGACAAATGTTGACATAGGCAAACGATTCATGCTAAGGATAGAGGATAAGGTCCATAGGGTGGGAAATAATCATTAGGAGGACTAAAGACGGGCATGACATACCACTTGATTCCTAGTTAGATGAGGACAAGCCACGTATGATATGATTTAGATGAAGGACAAATGTTGACATAGGAAAAAGATTCATGCCGAGGATAGAGGATAAGGTCCATTGGGCGGGCAGTGGACAAGGTTAGTGGATATCAGTTAGGATATATCATCTAACCCAATTCTTGACTGGGCATCAAACATGGTGTTTGATTAAACAATGGGTTAAGCGAAGCATTGGAAAATAAGTAGATGGATATGGTGTATGAAGACAAATGATGGACAATGCACAATGGATATATATCAATTGGGTGAGACATGGATAATCATATCAATTTTAGCAAAGGATAAAACATCCAAACCTAAGTTGCACGAAACGAGGAAATGTCTGGAAGTTTCCAAAATGGGGACGTCAGGAAACACGACCCTCCAAAAATGGAAACGTCGTATATATATATTATCTTGTAAGAAAAAAATAATGATACACACAAATGACATTTTAGAAGGAAAACCATGTCTATATTAACTCCCATAGATGATCAATATCATTGATTACATGATGCAAGCAACGAAATCCAAAATTAGCCTTTATATATGAGTTTATACATCCAAAATCATCCTTTATAAATGAGGTTATATGTGCTGAAAATGAAAGAAACATGAGCTAAAGACAACTGCAATTACATATCCCAATACATGTCATATTGATCCTCATCCTCATCATTAAAAATAGAACAAGATGCATGTTCAATAGAACTAGAGCCTGGATGGGAAGAAGAGGCAATTCCACTTCTAGTTGCATAATCGCCAATATCAAGAGCAACAAGAGAGAGCTCCAAGTCTGGGTATTTTACATCCCACATCAATGTTTATGAGGTCCATTTGCATATTCTTCACCCTTACAAGACACAAGGTGGAGGTTTGAATACACATGTACAAGATCTTCATCCTTCTGTGACCCCAACCTATTGCGCTTCATGAAATGAATGAAACCATAGGTGCTCCAATTCCTTTTTGCTGATGAAGAGATTGCCACTTGTGATAGAATAGAATGGAAAGGCTTTGCAAATATACACCATTTGCCCCATGACAAGTCCACCAT
>CBVK0100692995.1:0-11019 GCA_900067695.1 Picea abies
GAAGGAGAGTAACCTTCATCCCGATCTAGTCTTGTACTGGGAGAAGGGGAGTAACCTTCATCCCTAACTTCTGTTGAGCTGGAAGAAAGATATTGAATCTCAAAGCATCGTGGTCTAATATCGAGGGTGGCGAGTGGTGAAGCCATTAGGAGTGACTGAGCCTATGGTTGGGTGGAAATGAGCACCCTTTTCAGTAGTCGCATCACGCATTATGGTTCTGATAAGTGTTTTCATGCCTTGTGCTTTGAATTGGAAATAATGGATGCATGTGTATATTTATATGTCTATAAATGGTTTCTATATTGAAATGATTATGATGTGAGTATGTTTTTGTTCCCTTGACAACTTATGCTTCTGCTTGATTTTCCATATGCTCCAGTTTAATTTCTCGAAGGTGTTTTCCCCATGGAATTACATCATAGTTCCAGAGTCAGAGAAAGACTCTCAGCACTGCTACCGTCTCGGTAACCTCACGCATTTACTTTTCCCTGTTTCAGAGCTTAAAGCTCTGGGAGTTAGGTAGGCATATCCTCCAAACCAATAGTCTAATAGACTTTGAACTCGTGCCCAAGTCCTTAACAAAAAACCCGGCTAAGAGTAGAGTTCATAGCACAAGAGTCACCTGAAGGTCCATGTGTCTTGGGTCTAGGAACCCTGTGATAAAAGGAGTTAGCTCATGAAGGTTTCAAAACTTCAGGAGTTCAAATCTCTAAGATGTCAAATTTCACGATAGTCACAGTTACCTAAACTACCGGAGTAACAAGAGCCGTAGATGGCTTAAGAACATGACAACAGAGATGGATGCAAACCGTTCATCAGGAGGAGAATCCATCCCAGTCGCTAGATCGACTCAAAGACACACTGGAGCTAATGAATCAAACACTAGCCACTCGATTAAATCAATGGTTGGGAATCATTGCGGAGCGCAAAGGTGAAATTAGCAGACGTGCTAGTTCACGGTCTGCAATTCATTAAAGTTGTTGATCTCGTCAGGTTGGATGATCAACGACCCCGATAAGACCTAGTTGGGTGAGTACTTTTCAGATTGTGGAGGTTGATCTCTATGATAAAGAGTGAGCATGTTGGGGCCCCACAATCATTGTGAACCGTCGATCGAAGAACAAATTGGTATTGGTCAGATCATGACCTTCAGAAGTAGAGAAGTTGTTAAGTGGATGGTCGTGATTTGCTTTCGAAATCCACAGAGTAAGGGATTCCGTATGTGTTGTCGATTTGAGAGAAAGGACACATGTCAAAACATCATCAACTTCAGGTGTATGCACTCTAGGAGAAAGCGAGTGTGGAGAGCTTGAAACTCCTAAATCCCGAAGAGCCAAAGTGATTTACAGTCATCGGTCTGTGGGAGACACGCATCGATAGATTGTCGACTTTGGGTGTAATCACTCCAGGAGAAAGTGAGTGTGGAGAGGTTGAAAATCCCAAAGCCCAAAGAGCCGAAGTGATTTGCAGTTGTTGATCTGTGGGAGACATGCATTGAGAAATTGTCGACTTCAAGTGTAAGCACTCTAGGAGAAAGTGAGCGTGGAGAGGTTGAAACTCCTGAAGCTCGAAGAGCCGAAGTAGATCTGAGCCATCCGTCAGTTGAGGACAGGTTTCAGCAGAACTTCCATTTTGGAAGATATCCACTTCGAAGGAAAGTAGGGTCACGAGAATTGAGAACTCCTGAAGTAAATTGTGACTATCTATTTGAAATAGACATGCGTCAACAAATTGTCGACTTTGGGTGAAATCACTCTAGGAGAAAAGGTGGTGTGAGCGTCCGGAACTCACGAATGTTGAAGTCCTAAAGAATATCATAACCGTTGATTTAGATGGACGTGTGGCTCTCGATCTATAATCCCAGGTACAGATTACTTCAGAGGAAAAAGAGTTGGAGTGCTCAGAACTCCCGAACATTGAATTCTCAAAGAAGATCATAACCATTGATTTAGATGGACGCGTGGCACTCGATATGTAACTCTGGGTACGAAGTACTTCGGAGGGAAAATGTGTAGGAATGTTTGAAATTCCCGAAGTCCCGAAGTAAATCAGGGTCGTTGAAATCCTTGAGGACACGTGGCATTGGATCGTAAACTTTAGAGGTTTTCCACTCTAGAGTATTTCACATGGTGGTCGTCTTGGTGTCTAGTCATATCCTGTGGTCATATGCAAGTATAGGGGGATGAAAGAACCTTAAGAACTTGGGAGAGGATATCTTCTAGCTCCGAGCTCGTTTCGGAGCATGGAGATCATGGCTGGAAAGATCTGGAAGAGAATAATGGAATAGAGACCCCGAATGGGGGTTTTGATTCTCCTAAGAAGAGAGAAAATTTGAGTCCCCACCGTGGGTGTGTTACAAGTAGTCAATCTTGATGTTTCATCAATAAAAGTCCAAAGTAACGTCAAAGTCATAATTCCTAGTCATATACAAGGTAATTTGACTGTTACTCCTACCACACCACGTTTTCAACCTACAACTCCTTATGGTCCACAGAATATTTTTGGAACACCTATACATCACATAATGCAGAACCCTTCCATACATGCACACTCAACTGCGAGACAAATCCTGACTGGGGGGAAACCATCATCTAGTGGGCCTGCTCCTCCTTGTTATAGGATAAATTGGTATATGTGGAGATTAACAGATCTCCCTAGATCCACCTGGATCTAGAACAAAACAGGATAAGACATGACACTTTCCCTAAGCAACTCTCATTGAAGTTACTACCAAAGGAGGAATGAGTGACATACCTTTATATCACTTCCTTAGGTCTTTGTTGTTCCTACTTCGCTCCAATGCTCGTGTGAGATCAAATGCAAGACAACAAAAACCAACCAAAGTGAAGATAGTAAAGTATATTCAATGACTACCTATGCATATGATCAAGGAATTATGTAATAAAATAAGAGTGATTTTATGGGAAAGGGACATGCCACTGTATTATATTAATATGAAAGTAGAAGATACAACAAGATCGCCTTGATGTCGCAAGCTTCCTTTCGGTGGTCCTTTGTTCCAACACACACGCTTGCCCCAAACTTGCATGAAGAAGATCCACTAGGGCTTGATGGACAGATGGAGACCTCAAGCATCAATTCAAACAGGATTCCTCACACAATTTTGAATCTATTCTTTCATAAATTCTTTATTCAATCTTGCTTAACCTCTTCCTTGAGAAACCCTTCATTATATAGGAGAAGGAGAGATGGTTAAAGGGATGAGGATGATCCCACTAAATCTGAGAAGTCAGTAGGATGCCAACCATGTGAATGCCAACTCATTTTCTAGAATATCCTCTTCTATAACCTTCATAACTTCCTCTTCCTTTTAAGCTTTGAAACAAGTTTGCACCCTACCTATAGAGAAGACTACGAACACCTCGCAAGCTAGGTATAGGGTTGCCTATGAGAATCAAGATTCTCGCACTCTACAACATAGTCAGCCTGCAAACTCATCTTAAAATATGTTTTGTGGAAGAAGACAACAGTCACTTTTCTCAGGAAAAAGGTCCTTATGAGATCCTGAACACATAAATGTAGAGACACCACCAGAGTGACCAAAATAATGTGTAACAGAATTCCCCCCAAAGTATGAGGTTGGAACTCGTGACAGCTGAAAGACTTTGTAAAATGCATGTGTGTGTCAGAAACAAGGATCGCACCTAATCGGAAACCAGCAAACAATCAAGCATCTGTAGAATATAATACCAGTTCTAAGGTAGGCATTCCCATGCTCAGACCACAAATGAATGAAATCATAAATGTAGGCCATGGCCACCAATCATACACCATGGATCCATGTCATCAAAATGCTACATAGCCACCAGGAATACACCATGGATCTATGTGTTAAAAGACTCAGATTAGGACATAGCCACGCGACATACAAAGTGGATCTATGTGTCAATACAAATCATAAATACTCCAGCGCAACCTGGGCCAAAAAGATGAGACCCAGGGTCTTCAATCCTTTCGTCTGAAAAGTATGAATCTAGCCATGTGATTACATGTGTCGAAGTCGAACATGGTAGAAACCACTCGATTACCGGTCATTGATGAAAACCATTAACAAGTGCGAGGGAAATCACCATTGATGTCAATGACTCCTAAGGTACCTGAGTACAATCCGAACAAATGTGAATAAATGAGTTGAAGTCGAACACTCGGAGGAATCTCTCGATCAGGGACCAATGTTGTGAATCCACTGTCGAAAGTGAAGAGACCTTTCATTAAGGCATGCAGGTTCTAAGGTACTAAATGATTTCTAAGTCTTATTCCCGGATAATGAGTTGGAGTCGAAGGAAAAAGACTCGTAACGGGAGGGCCTTGATGTATCCCCCATCAATGACACAAAATAAGTAACAGATTCTGAGGGTAAATCAAAGTATGAATATGATTTGAAACAGACATAGGAAAGGACGACATGGTAAGAATGGACAACTGTAGATAGCCGACTCAATGGAGGGCTTGTTTGGACTTCTCTTGAACATATGAATGACACGACAATGGTCTTGGTGGCATTGACTCAAAGACAATCTAAGATATGACCTTGTATCTAGTCAGACGAGAGACAAATGGATTTCCCAACCTAGATTCAAATGATGAATAGGGGGTGTCATGTTCAAGAGCAACGCTTACTTCCATTGATACAAATACGAAGGCATATCCCTTTCCCAAAATTTCCCCCACCATTTTTGACGAGTACCTCTTTATTTTTACACAAGATTGAGGAGGATAACATATTCTTGTTGATGTAAGATCATCCTTCGAACGAGTCCCTCGAAGTACATATAAAGAAACCTAGGAAGGAGTGGTTTAGTCCCATAAAGGGTCTTTCGATGTTTGTTTAACGAGTCCAAAGATAGAAAACTCAGGGGGTTTTCATGTTTTGAGAGTCTGAAAAACACTTAAAGAGAACTCTCCCAGTTTCTTTTTCGTAAATTATTTTGATAAGACCAAAAAAGTGATAAACTATCGCTCATCGAACGTTTTCTTCAAATATTTTTACGAGCATGAAAAGAACAAGATCACTCGGCAATCTTTTCGTTTTTATGGAGCGTGAAAAGAGATTAAAGGATACTCCCTTATTTTCATTGTTTTTGTGTTACCATGACGAGTACAAAAGTATACTTGGTTGCATTCTCATGTATTTCCAAGCGCGAGAACGAACGAAGACTGAGCTCAAGGTTTTTCCTACAAAACCCTAAAAAGGTATTCGTACATGTGATGAAAAAAAGAAAAAAAGTACTCGTACACCGTCATTTAGGCTACACCATCATTCAGGCTTCTATGCAGCTTCTACCGACTTGTTTTGTTTTGTATAATAAATGTGATGTGTGATTGGTTTTATAAAAGTCTCAGATATCTGTCTAACACATAATTAGCTAAAGCATCAGTCAACATATTTAGACATCTAGGAATGTGTTGATATTCGATATAATCAAAATGACATTCCAAGAGGCAAATTCGTAGATATGCCCACAATAAAGTAGGACTTGAGATAGCATAGACATTACTTAACTATAGCACTACTAGATGTGAATCAAGTCATATCACCAGGTGGCGGATACCAAGCGAAATATCATTAGTCAACAACTCGTTGAAGGCACTATATTCTGCGATATTATTGGTCGCACGACTGAGGAAAACACCTCGTAGACTGATAAGTTCATTTGTAGGTGCATAAATTTCCCATGCAACATAAGCAAGGTTCTGAGTACTACGACTAGCGCCATCGGCAAAGCCAATGTGGGGTAACGAAGACTCTGACATCTGGAAACCAAGCACAACGCAAGGTAAGTGGTCGAGGGCAGAAACCAAATAACAAAAAAGCACACTAAAGTAACACACAAAAAGTATGATACAATAAAATACAAGCACTCATGTACATATGATCTAAGCATAGTACTTCTTTAAGTAAAGCCCATTTCTGGGTTCACTCAAAGGGATACCATGATAGTCCACTAACTCGTAGGATTCTTTTTCCAACACTTGTCTGACGATATAAGGGCCTTGCCACATAGCCTCAAATTTTCCCGCTCCTAGCAAATATTGATCTTGTTCATAAAGGAGAACCAGATCACCTTCAGAGAAAATGTGTGGCTTGACATGCTTGTCGTATTGGGCTTTGACATGTTTCTTTTGGGTTTCTATAACTAGGGTGGCATCACGACGGGTTTTGTCTAGTTGCATAAGATACAACAGACGTTCTTCTTCAGCAAAAATGTTCGGGAGAAGTTCAACAACTAGCTTTAGAGACGGTATCTCACATTCAATCGGTAAGATGGCTTCGAGACCATAGACTAACTGGAAAGGTGTAAACCCGGTAGCAGACTTGACGGATGTCCAGTAATCCCACAATGTTGAAAACAACATCGTGTGCCAACTCGTTTTGTGAATCCCTATCATTTGTTGAAGCATGGTAATGAGGACTTTGTTTATTACTTCAACCTGGCCGTTGGTCTGTGGGTAATAGGGTGTTTAGTTTTCATGGCGAAGACCCAACTTTTCGGTGAGTTATGACATCATGAAGTTTCTAAAGTGGCTACCGTGATCAGTAACGATAGCTTGAGGAACACCAAACCGAGCAATGATGTGATTGAATATGAATAGTGTTGCAGTCTTCCGGGTATTGTCAAATGTCGGCATCACCTTGGCCCATTTCGTAAAATAATCTACGGCTACAATAATGTATCCATGCCCTCCGACCGAGTGAGGGTGACATGTCATGAAATCGATACCCCATTTCACAAAAGGTCCAATGGAGACTACAGGGTGTAGAGGAGCAAGGTGTAATCGTATTTTGTTGTTGTAGGTTTGGCAAGCGTGGCATTTTTGGACATCAATAATACAATTGTTAAATAAAGAAGGCCAAAAATACCCATCTCGTAAGATCTTCTGGGCAGTAGCATACCTAGACATGTGACCACCACATGCTCTAGAATGGTAGTCATTCAGGGCTTTCTCGGCTTCGTCAAATGTGAGGCAGCGTCGAAAAATGGAGTCAATCCCACAACGATAAAGAGTATCACTGAGGATAATATACTGATGGGCTTGGTAGCGTATGCGACGGCGGTCAGCGCTAGAAAAAGTGGGCTGGAAAGTCTGAGTCTAGAGATATGTGATGATATCCCCATACCAAAGGTCATCGGAACTGATCAGAAAAAGGGATTCATCGGGTAATGAATCCTCTGCTACATTTTCCGTCTCAGAACAGGGAAGGTCGCATATCAATTCGGAAAACACTGAGGATTTCTTGGACTTAGTGTGTTCGAATTCTAATTCAAACTCCTAGAGTATTACGATCCATTTGGAGTATTTTCCCCCTAGCAATTGGCGTGTAAGAATGTGCTACATAGGGTTGCAGTTGGAAATCACAGTAGTCTTGTGTAAAAGGATATAGTGTTGGAAACGTTGAACAACTTGGACGACGACCAAGGCTAGTTTTTCAACATGTAAATACTTGGTTTCGGTATTCATGAGACTCCGACTCAAATAATAAATGACATGTTCATCATGAGAATCATACTCCTAGACTAGAACCATAGCAATGGTAGAGTCTAAGGCTGCGAGATACAGGAAATAATCTCGACTGTAATCGGGTGGGAAAAGTAGTGGGGTACGGGTTAAAGTTAGTTTTAAAGAATCGAAATCTTTGTTGGAAGTGGTATCCCATACGAACTCAAAACCTTTCTTGAGCAGTCGAGTAAATCCAAGGGTTAACTCAACATAGTTTGGGATGAAGCGACATAGAAAGTTTGCCTTCCCTTGCAAAATTTGTAGCTGGCGAAGAGAGGAAGGAGGAGGGAGATTGAGAATCCCCTCGACCTTCAAAGGATCTACCCTAATCCGTTGACTTGAAACAATAAATCCCAGAAGTCGGTCGGATTCTACGCAAAAAACACATTTGTGCGGGTTTAAGCGTATACGGTAGAACTGACATCGAAGGAAAATGTCTCGGAGGTGTGTGGGATGATCGACACAGTGCATGGAATGAGCCAGTAGGTCATCGAGATATGGTTGGATAATGTGCTTTATATCATGAAAGGAATAAAACATATCATGTTGAAAAGTCGTGCCGACATTCTTTAAACCAAAGGGTAGTTTTCGGTAGGCGAAAGTGCCTCAAGGACAAATAAAAGCGGTCTTGTGTTGGTCGGTGGGTACGATATTGATTTGATTATATCCAGAGAAACCATCCATCAAAGAGAATATTTCACTCCTGGTGAAATTGTAGACGATCTGGTCAACGAAGGGGGTGGGAAAGTTGTCTTTAGGACAAGCTTTGTTAATATCCCTATAATCAACGCACACGAAAATCGTACCTTGTTTTTTGTTAACTGGAACAAGATTGGAAACCCAGTCAGTTAGAGCCACAGGGTAAATAAAGCCAGCTTTAAGAAGTTTCTCAATTTCAAGCTTGATAGCAGGTGCTTTACGTGGGTGGACTGGACAAAGTCATTGCCAGACAGGTTTAGCGCCCGGGTATGTCTTAATATCATGTACAACAATGTCGGGGTCAATACCCAGAATTTCTTCATAGCTCCATGCGAAGACGTCACGGAATTCTTGAAAAAGAGACTTGTAGGTGACAACTTCGTCAGTGGAACACAAAGCTCCGATATGCACATTTTCGACAACTCCAGGTTTAATGGATATGTCGAGGGGGATGGTGGGTGAGATATTACTTAAGTTCCCTTTGTAGAACATATCGTGTGTAGACTCGGGAACGAAAGAAATGACGACAGCGGTCGACGGGGTCGAGATCTGTTGGTAACTCTTATTGGTGTGTTGTTCCAGGAAGAGAATGGAACGATGACGTCCATTGTCCCAAGGGGTATCTTCCATGGACATAACAGACATAATCATCTCGTATGTAGGAAAAATGACACGGAAAGGATCCAGAGATAGATCACAAAGAGAGGGGGTAGAAGGGATTGTCGATTGAATGGTTTGATAAGCAGATTCGACCGAACTTAAGGGAATTTGGTCGCCATAGCGAAAATGATCACCGGGGTTGGGTAATATCCATGGTTCATAAGATGCAGGGGTTTCTCGAACAAAGGTGGAAATCATGTTTATCGAGGCAACAAACGAATGTGGAACATTGGGTGGTGGAATGGGGAAAGTACCCATCAAAGAGGAATTTTTAAGAAGACCTACACCGACATTCTCATATCCAGGGGGTGTTTTTGCAATGAAAGGTACGTTGTTGGTATGCGTATCAGACTTAAAGAAGGCCAATTGGTCCATTGTAATTACTTTTCCTTGATGTGGGAAACGTATGACACGGAAAAGAGTGGACACAACTACATGCATGGAATCGATCCAACTACGGCCAAGTAGAAGGTTGTAATCGAGAGGAGCGTCAAAGACCTCCACCTCAACGTTGATCGTTTTGCCTTCTAATGTAATAGGCAATGAAGGGAGGACATCGTAAGGCTTAAAAATAGATCCATTGAAGGCTTTGAGCGTGTTGTGGGATTCAGTTAAGGTAGGAGAGACGATGGCTTTACAGCAGGTAACAGACATGACACACGTCGAGGCACCCTCATCAATAACTATTCTACAAATGTTCTTGTCGGAGACAATAACTTGTATTTGAAATGTGAGTTGAGGGGGTAACCTTGGAATGTGATCTTCCAAGTAAAATATTATTAAATTTGTATTGGTAGGGTTGATTCCACCAATAGATTTCAACAGTGCCTTCCATTGTTTGGGACAACTCTGAAGGACTTCTAGGGTTGACATTGTGGATGGGGCTTAGGCCAGATCTTCTACAATACTATAGTTCTAGGCAGCATGCGCATGAGGATTGAAAGAAGACTTTCAAACAACACCCTTCGGGTCAGGGCGAAGAACTGTGTCTAGGATCGGTCGTTCGAGATGAAGAGGACCATTGGTAGGTGGAGCCAATGGAGATGGTTGGACCAAGGAAGGAGGTATTTCATCAACCTTCTCTTTGGAGGAAGAATAATCTTTGGCTCAAGTGGTAAGTGTGATGTCGTTCTTTTTTTAATCACTCGTACACGTTAAGACATAGGATGTATTGGAGGGGGAAGTTTGGTCATGAGTGACCAATTGGGCCTGTTGTTGAGAAGGAAAGGGTTGTGACAACACAGCCAGGGTATGCGGTTTCAAGGTCCCTTGAAGGAACTTAGTAACCTCAGCTCGTCTCAGACAATCCTTAGTGTAGTGATCATCACCACAGATAAGACAAGGGTATCGGGGTTTGAATCCTTAGTGTAGTGATCATCACCATAGATAAGACAAGGGTATCAAGGTTTGTGCTTATCCTTATCATCAACATGTGTTTTGGTCTTCTCAGATTGCGGATTATTTTTATCCTCCTTATTCTTACCCTTAACTTTTTTGGATTTATTCTTTTCGGCAGGGGTAGATTGAACAAAGTTCACCCCAGAAGTCTTGCCGGCAAGAGGAGTAGGAGACGAAGCGTGTTGAACATTAGAAGAAAAGAACTTGGGGTTGGTGGTGGAGGCTTGTGTGGAGTGGGGTTGGGCGTGGAAAGTGCCAATCACACGATCAACCGCGTGAGAAGCAGCAGGAGTAGTTGAAGTAGCAGTAGTAGAAGGACGAGGGGCGTCAGGGAACAAATCGTAAAGAGTACCTGTTTGTGAGTAAACGAGGTCAAGGTATTGAGCACGACTGATCACCTGTTCTTCTGTGACAATTCCACCCATGGTGATGTCACAAGCGATATCATTCACAAATGATTTCGTGAACCACTCTGCCAGTAACTGATCGGGAAGTTCAAGTTTGATGAGTCGTCGTCACTCATGAATGTGATCAGAGATGTGAGTGGCTTTGGTTTGTTTGAAAGAACTCAAAATTTCGGTTCCCGTTTCGTATCGGATCGGTAACTGGTAGTGGGTGAGGAAATCCATGGCGAGGGTGTTAAATCAGCGAAGAAGCCTCGTGGCAATTCTATATACCACTTCGCGGCAGTACCCGTGAGAGTTCGCTAAAAAAGACGTAATCGAATAGAGTCATCCATCA
>CBVK0100692996.1:0-11018 GCA_900067695.1 Picea abies
TGTGTCATATCAAGACCCATCCCATAGTCATATGCATCATCTTATATATAAAAAAGATGATCTATATATAGTAGTGTAAGCATAGGTGCACTGCATAGCTTTGACCTCTTCACTTCTTCAAAAGCTCATTATTGCACCTTGATCTATATTATGAAGCCTTGTTTCCTCAAATTCCCTCTTAAGATTTAGTTAAATTGTCAGGTCAAGTGTGAGAATCTTGGAACAGAGGGTCTATATAAATTAACCAATACCAACAAAATTTGAAGTTCTATGATATTATTTAGCATAGACAAATAGAGAATCACTACCAACTTATCAAAATCAACTTGGATTACTTCTTGGACAATTTCAAACCCAATGTAACCAATGGATGACATTACAAACAAACACTTGGAAAGATTAAGAAATCAGTCAAATCCTTCTAACCTCAATGAGCTCTTGAATCTATCATCGTATCACATCATTCTTCCATATATATTTGTGATAAAATGGCCCATTTTATAGTGGTGATCATACTGCCAAATAAATATAATGGTGTACCACACAATGCAATGGTACTCCTTGTGGATCTATGAATACATCACTACACTATTTCAAGGTTGCATCTAATCATTGGCACTATTGTTTCCCAACATCTCATCCCTTTCTTGTTGAAAACACACATCTTCCAAATGCACAGGGTTCTCTCACATCCCTGATAGTGATAACAACAAACTTTTGTGAATGTGTAATGATCTTCAAAGATTTCCTAGAAGAGATAATTTGTAGTTTTTGGAATATCGTAGACTTGACCATAAACATAAACATACCACTTGAGGTTGTGCATATTACTTTCCATGTCAATCCCGAAGACATGGTTAACTAAGAATAACTTTTCATACTTCCATCAATGCAATATCACATAGGAATTCATATTAAAACATTGAATTTTGTACAAAACAAAGCATTGTTTCTTGAAAATCAATCCCTTCCATCTAAGAAGGCAAGGACATTGTGGGTGATTATTGATGTTCAGTCTCAATATCTTCATTGCATCAACATAATTAATGTTCTTCACACTCCCATTATCAATGATAATGAACATCTATGTCTCCTATGCTCTCATCATCATAAGAGCATGATCCTCCTTCGGCAAGAAAAAATTTCATGCGTCTACAAAATTTTATTATGACTTTTTCACCTTTGGTCCTTATTTTCTTATCATATCTACTAGATGCAGTCGCATTTCCAGCCTCCATTTGTCCTAAGATTTCCTCACTCGATGAAGAAATATCTGACAGGTACTTGTTTGGTTGTACCTTCAGTTGCATGTGCACGTGTTGTTAGTTAGTAGTCCATCATCATATTCAGAGTTCTAAATAAAAAATTTATATCAGATCCATAGGAATTGAGCAGATTTGTCATTTCAAATATTTTCAATGTAAGAACTTTCTTAGAAACATGGTACCTAGACTTAAGCCTAATGCATAATATTTTAGGTTTGGATGCCTTGGTGGGCTTAGGGTTCCATGGCTTAAGTTCATTAGACACTTGACACTTTCTAGAAGCATATTGCATCAGATTTTTGCCTGCATGAGGAATACAACCACATCCACTCTCATGTTTCTCCATGGTAAGATGCATCAAGTCCACAGAGGTACGAGTCTATGATAGTTGGATATGATGTGGACTAATGATTCAATGTCTAACGAGATCTGTCTCGGGAATCCTTAAACATGGTTGGCTCATTAAACACAAGGTCCAATTAAATTTCACCACATGGAAATGCAACATCAACATGAATGAACTTGGAAGGACTAGTGGATATGATGTGGACTAATGATTAAATGTCTAACGGGATCTGTCTTGGGAATCCTTATAGGATCCATGTCTTGTGTTCTAACACCTCCCATATAAGAAGAGCCATGTCTTGTGTTCTAACACCTCCCATATAAGAAGAGCTATGCATCTTTGATATGGATAGAGGAGAAAAGTATTGAGGGAGCGACCCAAGTCCAGTACTCTTGGTAGAGCCAATGGAACCTCCCTCTAATATTATAATAAATGGGACATATAAATATGATTTTCTCTTGCATCTGACTCAATATCTTGTAATTGACGCAATTGAAAAATCCTCTCTAACAAGGAATGTGATGATTTACCCAATTGGCAGTTGGTGAGAGAAAACCCTAAACTTGCCAAGAGAAATCCTAAGGATATGCATCCAATGTCTTTGAGTATAGGAAAGTTTGACTATAAGTTCATCCTTCAGCTATATGAAGTGCTTGAAGTAGAAGGCCATCTTAGGGTCGAGTCCCTTAGGGGGTTTTCAATTGACCTAGATGTATTGTTTGTGGATATCCTCTCTAATCACCTTGTTCAAGGAGCTAGAATGTGACCGGTGGGATCCAAGGAGTATCTATAATGGGGGAGACAATCAATAGGGATGCCAACAAATTGAAATAACAAAGAGACCTTAGAGGAACAAATTTCCTCATCCTAGAGGGGATTGTAGAGGCAATCTCTTTTGATGAATAAAGATCCAATAAGGGGTATCTCTCCTTCCATGTTGAGGAACCTGTTGATGCTTCAAAATTTTGTGTGGGAATACATATTCCCAAATGGCCATGGTGGAAGGATAGGAAGCACTTTGGGATGTTCTAGAATGGGTGATAGCAAAATTTGAAATCAATTTTCCATTGGAAACAAGACTAATTACTTTTCTCTTCATGTTTTGACTTCTATCTTTCTTCAAAAACCAAACTTACAACAACAACTAGAATGCGTTTTGAAGTTGGGTCATGGAGGCGACACTTCAACAAAATTTGAGATTGAAGTTTACATGGAATTTTTGAATGATTTGTCATTGGATAAACATGCTAGAGTTGTAAAATCTCTAGATGTAAAACATAAAAACAAACTATCTCAGTGAATAAATAAATTTTCAAGATGTTCTTGGGCAACCTTAGAAGGGACCTAACTATAAGAGTAGTAAACATGAGTGGTGATAACAATTTGGTATAGATTTGGAACTTAGTTTCTAGTGACGAAGGTTTAGTGATTCACTTCTTGGGTTCGAATGTAGTTCTAATAATTCACATTCCCCTAAAATAAGTTACTTTGTTGCACTTCCAACACTTAGTAATGATGATACAATTGCAATACATGTGGTGGTTGATGGGAGGTTACTTGGTTACTCTAATATAATGTTTTGATAGACAATTCATCACAAAAGGATTTATGAGTATCTGACATTGTATATGCATGATTTATTGATTTCAAGGGTACAATATTCCTAGATAGCATCCCACTCTCAAGTTTCATAAAGTTGCATAAAGGGTACAATGTTGCATAAAGTTGCATAAGTTCCATAAAGTTGCATAAGTCGCATAAGTTGCATGTTGCATAGTTGCATACAAAATTGTTGCAATATAGTTGCAATATAGTTCTAAATTACATCTTATAGTTGCATATAGTTGCAATATACAAATGTTGATGATAGCTCAATTACGTCTTATATGCCATATTCTAACCCTCTTGTTCTAAATTTCCCTACGAATATATTTATCCTATTTAATAGACTATGGTGCTTGGGTGGGATATGGGTGTCATTCACAATTTTTTCACACCATGTATGGAACTTAGGTCTTGTCCATGGTTAGGGAAAGAACATAAGGTTTTTAGGTCTTATTTGCATATAGTTGCATATAGGTTTTTAGGGAAAGAACATAAGGCATGTTGCATAGTTGCAATATAGTTGCATACAAAATTTTTGCAATATAGTTAAGTGAAGGACCAATTCAATGTAAGTGATTAATAGTAAGAATGTGAAATCAGGAACGACTCTTAAAATGTTTTTCATTGTAAAACACTCTTAATGAAGAAAATTCATATGGGTTTTGGGATCAAATTCATATGGGTTTTGGGTTTGAAATAATGAAGCATGATTCCCACAACCACAACAATCATCAATGTATGACATACATGGGAAACACACCCCCCATGGAATTTTGCTTTCTTGGGATCATGGTATACACGATTATGTTCTTTATGTCTTGGGAGTCCTAGTTTGGAATGATGTAGAAAAAAAAAACCATTCATATATAGGAGTGCACCAATAGAACCAAACAATTTTCTTGATGGGTGAAAGGTGAGGCAACAACATGGAAAGAAGTTGACATAGATAACCTTCCTTTGCAATATATCCAAAGGTTCCCCACCCTATCTGATCTAACTTCTGACAATATTGATGACTGTATTCCTTCATATTTATAAGCATGAAACCATAATATGTTCCATGTGAATCAAAGGCTCTTCAAAATTCCAACCCAACCATCTACCGAAATTCTGATACCACCTTGAAATGTTAATAAGAGTGGTTTTATTCCTCTCATCCAACCACACTTTCAATGGTAATAACTCCAATATGCTCTTCAACAATTGATTTCCCATTATGATATCTTTCCAAATCATTATTTCTTTCCCATTTCTAGGCACCCAAGTGAACCTTGATTGAATTAATTGGATTCTTGATTTAATGAGACTCCAAATATGGGATCCTCTCTAGTTTTCCTACTTCCCTTCAATGCATCTCTTTCTTACCACATTGAAGTAATTCTTCCACAAAACCTTTTTCCACCAGTCCGCTCTTCCCATGATCAACCTCCAAAACAATTTTCCTCCCAATGCTAGATTTAGGAGAAAATGATCTCTAATTATCAAGCCTCCTCTATCTTTGCAGGCTCTTAACAATGATCAATTGATGAGATGAAAGTTTTTATATTTTTCCTCGCCAAATATTTTTTGGAGTACTTGCTATTTTTTGCATTATCCCAATGGATTCTAGCATAGTTGAGCATTAAAAAACCAAAAGGGATATACGAATTAATTTAATTATAATGATGCACCTATCTATATTTAACCATTGTGAACCCAACTAGTAGAACTTGCATTTTATTTCATCCAAGATACTCTACTAGGACTGAGCTGAGGAGTTACTTAGAGAAAGAGACATACCTACATACTTGAAGGAAGACCATTTCTCTTGAAAAGGGAACTGCAAAATCTTTGAAATGCTTTGAAGATTGGTTATGTGCAATTGATTTTGGCAATGAACTAGTGAAGGGATATGAAGCACACAAATGAGCTGATTTTCCTAGAGACATTGATTAGCAATCAAGAAGATGAAAAATGAATGCATGCCCTCCAAGCTACAGATTTTTATAAGAGACTATTTTGATCACATCTCAAGGAAGTTTCCAATACCATTGCCACCTAAGTGAGTGATTGACCATAAGATTAAATCTATTCCAAGAGTTGTGCCACCCACTAGTGCACCATATAGTCTCTCTGGGTCAAATAAGAAGGAGTTAAAGTGACAACCAAAGGAATTTATAAACAAGAGTTACATTTGGATGTCATGTTTACAGTATGGAATATCATCTCTCTTCCAACCAAAATTGGATGTAACAATCCCATTGTGCATGCAACACTTTGAGAGTGAGGAAACACTATCTAGAACATCTGATAGTATATGCATTTGAAAATATGGATAAGGGAAATGTATTCACCAAAATTGAATATTTGAATTTCTAGTCATGTTCTATGGGTTGTGTACTGCCCCAAACACCTTTTATAGAATAATGATTAATATCCTTAGGGATTTCTTGAAAGGTTTGTTGTAATTTATTTGGATGATATTGTGGTGTACAACCAAAACATGGAAGAACATCATGAGGCTTACTTGAGACAAGGGTTTGAGGTGCTTCACAAAAACTAGTTGTTTTTGAAACAATGCAAGTGTGTGTTTGACCAAGTGGAGATTCCATTGTTAGGGCATTCGATTTTCATGACACAATCATGATAGATCCTAAAAATTTCAAGGCACTTGAATATTGGGACAAGCCAACTATTATTCATTAGTTTCATCCATTCTTGAGTTGGTTAATTGCTACATGAAGTTCATTTTTTGTTATTTGTAGATTTCTCCACCATTAATGGCCATGTTGAAGAAGGAGCAAGTATGGAAGTGGAAAAACAAGTGACACGGAGTGTTCAAAGAGTTGAAATATAAACTTGTGACATTTCCGATATTTCAACAACTAGACTATATTAATAAACCATTCTAAGTTCATATGGATGCTTCAAAATTTTCCATTGGCAATGTTCTCATGTAGAATGCTCACCCTTTGGCATATGAAAGTATGAAGCTCAATGGTTGGGAACAAAGATATTTGGTCCAAGAAAATAAAATTATAGTGGTAGTATATTATTCGTAGGGATGGATGCACTACTTGTTGGGCATGCCATTTGTGGTGAAATGGAAAACATTGCTACAAGCTACTTTGAGTCACAATGGAAGTTGTCACCAAAGTAGGGTTGTGGAAATAATCACTTTTCTGAGTTTGAGTTGAGGATTGAGTATTTCCTTGACAAAAAAAAATGTGGTTTCAGATGTGTTGAGTAGGAAGGTTTAGCCCGCAATGATTTGGTTGGAAGATATACAGTTGGAAGTTTATTTTATTTTTATTTTTTAACAGGAACAATTATGTTTTGATATTAAAATTCTTGGCATAAATTCCCATTTACAGTCTTCCAAATTTGTTGGGCCAATTCCCAATGTTCCCAAAAAACCGGGATCCCCCCATCTCTAGATTTGACACAACACCGTTTCTTGGGCTCAAAAGTTACCTTCAGGGACAAGATATCCCCTAACTTAAAAACACATACAAACTGCTGAAGTAAAAAGCAGAAAAACATGAAAGCATAGCTAAGGAATTGGGTCCCAATTTTCCTTATCGTTCCATAATAGAGTGCCCATAGGAAGAAGAGCAGCTCTATTTTCTTTCGCGTCCGCCTCTTTGTTGTTGTTCCTCAGAACATGGAAGAAGCTGATCTTTTGGAAGAGGATGGAAATCTTTTTAATTCTCACCATCAATCTAGATAGTCAGAGGTCCTTCAGATTTGAGTTTTCCACTAGCATTTTTATGAGTGTTTGGGAGTCGCTGATAATCTTTGCTTCCTTGATGCGTGCATTTTGTAATATCTTGAGACCTTGCATCAAAGCCATCACCTCTGCTTGGGTATTGGTGTCTTGGCCTAATCCCCACATATACCTATGCTCAATTTGTCCCTCTATATTCTTGATGACTCCACCTGCACCTGCATTCCCCAACTTTCCTTTTGATGCCCCATTGAAAAACAAAGAGTAACAGTCAATTTCCTTGTTCCAATTGTTGAATCTATTTTCTGGCATTCTAATTTTCTAGTCTTTTCCCTTTTTCGACTAGATTTCTACGTTGGAGAAATTTAGTCCCAATGATTCCCCCCACTCCACCTCATGAGGGGAGAGATTTTTATCAATGATGGTCCTTATATGCTCCTTAAGGAAATCTTTGAGGGTGGTTAAAATGTTGGTCTTGAAAATATTTGCATTATGATTTTTTCCCTAGAAGATCCTATTATTTCGTTCCAACCAAATTTTCCAGCAGATCATCTTTGGCAGGACCAACCAAGCAGCCTTGAACCAACTATTATTTGGAATCTGTCCAGGGTAATGATGCGTCCAGTTCAAATGTAAATAAAAAATGGAGGATGGAAGCATTGTGTGCATAGGGCAATGTTTCAAAACTTCACCCTAGACTCTTTTGACAAATTTCAAGCATTCCGCCTTCTTCTTCTTGGGCAAAGATTTAATCAGCGAACTGAAAGCGACATCGTTTGGGAGTGGCAGTGGAGTATGGGGAGGAGAGGAATATCTAGGCGAGCCTTTCTCCTCCATGGCTGCGACAACCTTGGAAACAAAGTTGCAGAGCTATGGCGCACGCATGAAAAAATTACATCCCAGAACTTGTTGTACTTTCTCCTTCAAAGTTTGTGTTGTTACTCCACTTGTTGTTACTCAATATTACTCTCCTGCAACTTGCTATAGCTCTACTGCAACACTTTCTGTAACTCTGCTACAACTCACTATAACTCTACTGAAACTCTGGTGCAACTCACTATAATTCTACTATAACTCTGCTGCAACTCTGCTACACACACTAGCACCTCGACACGGCTCTGCTATAACTCTTTTAATGTTATACAGTTGGAAGTTTATTACTGAAGTCTAGATTGCTAATTATTTTGTGCAACAGATCAAGGAATGTGTGAAAAATGATGAAGTCGTAATGGATATCATCAAGCAAGTGTAATGAGGGAGGACACAAAGGTTCTCATTGAAGGACTTGTTGTTCTTCACTAATGGAAGGATATATGTACCATGACGGGGAAAAGTGAAGAATGAACTCATTAAAGAATGCCATGAACCTTTGTGCATTGGATATCTAAGCCAAAAAGAAACCTTGGATTTGTTTGAATGAGGGTTCTATTGAAGTGCAGTGCACCAATATGTGGAATAATACATGCACACTTGGCTCTTTTTCCAATAATAAATAGTAGAGTTGAAGTTAGCGACAAGTGCTCATCAACACCTTTCTATCCTGAGGTGGTCATGGTTAGTGTATTTATGGATTTTATCCCACAACTTCCAAAAGAAGGAAGTTATAATGGAGCGATAATGGTGGTTGAAAGGCTATACAAATATGAAGCCTGAACACTAATGAAATCTCCTTGTCTAAGGAAAACAATTGTTTCATTGTTTTACAAGCATAGTGAAATATTGGGGCTTGCTATTGAACATTGAGTTGGATAGAGACACAAGATTTGTTGACTTGTTTTCGATAGATCTCTTCAAGTTGATTAGACCAAAAACTATGATGATCACCATTGACCCTTCTCAAACATACAAACAAATTCAAAGGATAAATGTCTTGTTCGAGGAATATCTATGGCACTTTGTGTATACTGATCAATGGATTGGTCAAGACTATCGGATGTGACTCAATTTTTTAATAATACATAGAATATTTTGATGATGCAACAAAAGCAATATCATCTTGAAAAATATGGAAAAATTGAGAGGATAGATGAATTGTTGGAGGATGTTTTGTGGCATTCCATGTGCAATGATCAGTGGATTCATTGTGATTTTTGGGTGTGGCTCAATTTTTTTACATTGAAAAAAAGAGTTTTACAACTTAGGATAGTCCATTTGAGTTGGTAACTAGAAAAAAACCACTTATGCCACATGCAGTGCTAGTTGGGTATCATGGTCTGTGACCATTATGAATTAAGTTTCTAAATTAACGATAATGCTCAATTGACTATGCCAAGGTTCATTTGGTGGAGGTTGCCGAGCGAATGAAGAGTTGGGAAAACAAGGAATGCCAATCATTGAAATTTCAAGTTGGTAACAAAGTAATTCTATAACATAACCATGATCAGTGCAAGCCACCCCCATGAAGTTTCAATCATTAGTACAAAGGATTAAAGGTATGATGGAGGTTTTGGACAAAGCACGAAAGTTATAGATAAAGTTATAAGGGTAGGGAATACAAGATTATGTCCTCAACCCAAAGATATAGAGAAAAGTGGTCTCACCCCAAGGACTTTCCATTTCAATCCAAAACCCTTGTACATGCAATAGTCCAACCAAACAAGTGAAGAGGGGAAATTTTATCCACTTGCTTAGCTTGATCATAGTGATTAACATATGTGTTAGATGTGCTTTCCTAGCAAGCACTCCTTGCTAATAATGGATTCTATAATCTGCTTTGGCTATGGGTTGCAAATAGAATGTGTGTCAAGGTCAACACTTTGGTGAATTTCATCCTAGTTTTCCTTGTAATCTGATTTACCTATTGCTATAGAATCTTATTCTAGGAATGTGTGATAAGCATGGAATATCTAGTAATAATTTGCATTTAGGTTTCCATGACGTTCTTCAAGGCCTCTTGCATGGTTGGGTTTTAGGTATGGAAGTGTGTCTTTTCCATGACAAATGTACTCATCATAGTTGTTATCCATGACTACCCTACTATTGATGACATGCTATAACTCTTTGTCTATTGAAAGACAATTTTGTGATATAGTTGTTATTTACGAATACCATGTTATTGATGACATGATGATATTATTGTATTTCAAAACACAATTTTGTGATAGAATTGTTCTTCATGAATACCTTGTTATTGATGATATGGTTATGTTACTATGTTGTTTGTTGGAAGAGAGTTTTGTGATTTTCTTAGACATTTGCAAAGAATATCTTTGATTGAAATCCATTTGAGGACATTCATTTCTATATATGGGAAATTGTTTTTGCAATTTTATGTAGCATTCACTGCTAGCTCAGAATGTCATATTTTACATAAATAAAGAGGTGTGGGCCTTTTAGTTATTGTTGTAGCCATTTATGGATCTATAATTGATGGGGGGATGCAATTTTAGAGGCATGAACTCTTTTAGAGATGAGAGGGATTTATGTTTCTATAGCCATATCTTTGAAAGCTTATGATTCCAATTCCCTTTAGACCTCAGAAAATCTTCAATCATTGTTATGTTCCTTCTCGATTTAGGGTTTTAAAATGTTAGAAAAAATTACCCAATTTGATGACATTGTTGGCCTCCTCTATCGATGCTAGGGTTGGTTGGCCTCCTCTATCAATGCTCCTCTGTCATGCTAGGTCTAGTTGGCCTACTCTATCAATGCTCCTCTCTCACGCTAGGTCTAGTTGGCCTGCTCTATCAATGCTCCTCTGTCACTCTTTACCTCCTCAATCGCTCTCAACCTCCTCTATCGCTCTCTATGCTAGCTTGCTCTCGGCCTCCTCTATTGCTCTCTGTTGATGGAGAGCTCAAATGCGGTGAGGGTCGGTCTCCTATCTCTCTCTTTGTCCAGCTAACTTGCTCTTGGCCTCCTCTATCGATATCTATAGATCTCAAATGTGGTTAGGATCAGTGTAGGCGCGCGGGGGTTGAGGTATCTTGCTATTTGTTAGCTCAAATGTGTTTTGATGTGTTTTGGTTTGGAGATAAAATGCATGGGACATATGTTTTAATTTTGGCATATGCATTTTTTTTTTAATGTTTTACTATATTTTGTTAATAGAGAGAGAGAGAGAGAGAGAGAGAGAGAGAGAGAGAGAGAGAGAGAG
>CBVK0100692997.1:0-11018 GCA_900067695.1 Picea abies
TGGAATTATCACCCAGTCTTGCAATCCCACCTTTGAATTATCAACAAGAGCACATGTATTCCTTGGAATCATCACCAAGAGTTCGCCTCACATGTGGATAAGGTTAAGAGGATGAATTCATGATGGATATATGGTTCCACTTCAGCGTTAATCTTTTGGATGAATATATGGTTCTACTTCAGCGTTAATCTAGGATACCTCCTTCACCACCTCCCTCATCTCCTTCCTCTTTTGGAGGAGATTCCTCTTCAGATGAAGGCAATTCACCTTCTCAACCTTCCACACCCACTACCCCAATGGAAAATCAGAACAACCCTGCTAGACCCTGGTTGGACCAGGATGCTGTAGCTGTACCTAGAGCCCAACACCCTTTACCTAAAAACCTGGAGAAATGGCTTCCCAAGTTTGATCCTGATTCAAAACAGATAGCTAAAGATCATATCAAAAAATTTATGTTAGCCATCAGACTTCGTAATGTTGAACATGAAGACGTTATCTGTAGGTTGTTTCCTTATACTTTTGAGGGTAATGCATCCACTTGGTACTTTGCCCAATAGCCCCATACCATCGTGTCTTGGGAAAAGTTTGAGTCATGCTTTTTGGAAAAATTCGGAGATGGTAAACCTCCAGAAGTCTTAGTCATGGACCTTTCAAACTTAAAAATGAACCCAAAAGAAAAAGTTAAAGATTTTAATCAAAGATTCTTAACACTTAAAAATCGAATCCCAACAGATTCTATGCCTGCTAAGAGTCTTGTAATAGCTTACTACACTAAATATCTACATCAAAGTATAGCTATTTGGGTCAAACGATCTAAAAAGGCCACGTTGTTAGAAGCCTTCGAGGAGGCTAGTCAGATTGGAAAAGACATACTTAGTCTTAAGGACTCTTCTAGCAACAAAACTGAGACTGTTTCTTCTTCCAAAAAGAAGATTGAAATTCTCTCCAGACCCACACAAAGTAAAACTCAACCAAAAAACTCTAATTTGGAAAATTTAACTAAAGTTGTTCAAAAACTGTCTAATCAAGTTATAGATTTAAAAAGGTCAACTGAAGAAGCTTCCTCAAGTAAAGGATCCTACAAACCTCCTTTCCGAAAGCCTTTTCCTACCAACTGACCTAACCCAAACCCTGAAGGCTTGAATCTAGAAAGCTTGCAATGTGCTCTTCAGACAATTCTAGAAGCCCAAGATAACTTGATGCCTCCTGAAATCCCTCAGGAGGAAGTTGAACAGGAAACAGTTCAAGAAGAAGAGTCTTCTCCAAACATCTTTAGACATTTCTCGGACAACATCTTTCAAGCCAACTTCGAGACTGTTCACCCTTATAACACTAGGAGTAAGACAACAAACAAGCCTTCTACCGAGAACACTACAAACTCACCTCCAAAGCCATCTAAATCAGCAGAAGCTAAACAGAGCAATGTCAGCCCCAAATTAGATTATGATGTTGTTGAAGATCTTAAAAAATTAAGGGCTAACATTTCTATTTATGAGTTATTGAAGTTTCCATTTTTGTTACAGAAGATGTTGCAAAATATTTCAGAAAATGACAAGAATGGTAATTCAAATGTTAACAAGGTTGTGCAAAGAAAAGTTCCGCAGAAGACTTCCACTAAAAATAATCCTGATCCGCAAGATAAAGGAAGCCTTCCTACAACCCCTGTAAATAATGTAAATAATGTAGATAAAGTAGATAAAGTAGCATTAGAAATTGCGAGTAAGAAACCACAAGCTACTACTCCTAGTACTCGCAAGAATGTACCTCCTTTTCTTTTAACTTTCGAGATTTTCAACAGAAATGTGCATAATTGTATGGTTGATTCAGGAGCATCATCAAATGTGATGCCTTGGTCTGTCTGCCAAAAGATTAACGTTGAAGTGGAACCATCTACTTTGAAAATCATACAACTTGATCGAATAGATGTTAAAGTTATAGGTGAACTAAATAATGTATTGATTAGATTATCATCTAACCCTAAGGTTCATCAGGTTATTGATATAATTGTTGTAGATATTCCAGAAGTGTATGGTCTGTTTTTGCGCAGGGACTGGTCGGAGCAGCTACATGGTTACTTCGCGACGGACTGGTCTCACTTATGGCTTCCAGAGAACGGTAAGCCCAACAAGATCAGGGTGAATCGTGAGCGTTACCTCAAGTTCACGGTCACAGATTTGAACGACCCTAATGAACCATACACACCTTCTGCGGATTCACCTGAAGTCCAAGGGATGGACACCTTCTTCATAAATTTCATGGCTAAAGTTTCACCTATCATCAATCCTGAACAACAGTCTGAGATCATAGCATACGTGCAACCAACAACTTCTATGCAACAATTTCATGAGCTCGATGGAAATCAAATTTGGTCTCTATATTTCAACGGTTCTAAGTCTAAAGAAGGAGCTGGTGCAGGCTGCATCATTATCGATCCGGCAGGTAACAAGACATTAATGGCTTGTAGACTAGAATTTGAATGTACTAACAATACTGCAGAATATGAGGCTTTACTGCAAGGTCTCAGAAAAGCCTTGGATATGGACATTCAAAACCTGGTTGTATTTGGCGACTCTGAAATAGTGGTTAGACAGGTAAGAGATTCTATACACTGTCTTTCCCCGCATCTCAAAAGTTACCAGTCTGAGGTATGGAGTTTAATGAATAAATTTTCTTCTTTCAATATAAATTCGATTCCTAGATTAAATAATGTTGAAGCAGATCTACTAGCTAATGTAGCCTCTAAACTTCTTCCTGCAGAAGGCTTATCCCGAAACGCATTCTCCGTTGAGCTATTGTTTCGACCATCTGTTCCTGATAATATCACAAACTGGAGAGTATTTGACGATGATCAGGAGATCATTAACTTTCTGCACATGGAAGAAACCTTTCAAGGCACAGTGATAGATGAACACACGCACAACGACAATTGTCACGACTTTACGGTAATACCTGATCCGAAATCTCCAGAAGCTCTATCGGACATGGTAAATTACATACCCAAATCCATAGTTAGACTAGAAAAGTTTTATGATTTTGAAGATAAATTTAAAAAGACGATCAATTGTAAAACTAATAGTTCCTCTTTGTCTTATGAAAAAGTCAATTTAGGGACTAGTGAAAATCCTCAGTGTATCAATCTAGGCTTGGGATGTTCTAAGAAAGAAAAAGCTGCTTTTGTTAAATTGTTTAAATAATTTAAGGATGTCTTTGCATGGACCTACGATGATCTTAAAACGTTCGATCCTAATATTATATAGCATGTCATCCCGATGAAGCCCCAAACCTTACCCTTCCAACAGAAACTGAGGAAAATGCATCCTAAACTTGAACTGACCGTTCAAAAAGAATTGAATAAACTCCTAGGTGATAAAATAATTTTTCCTGTTAGACACACTCAATGGGTTTCCAACCTCGTCCCAGTACGGAAGAAAAACGAAGAAATCCGACTTTGTGTCGATTTCCGAAACCTCAATAAAGCGTCTGATAAAGACAATTATCCCGTCCCACCCATGGAACAGATCCTTCAACAAGTATCTGGTTCCGAGAGGCTATCTTTACTGGATGGTTTCTTCGGATACAACCAAGTCTTGATGTCTCTGCCAGACCAACTAAAAACTACCTTCCGTACTCCGTGGGGCACTTATGCTTATCGCAAAATGCCCTTTGGATTGATTAATGCCGGTGCTACCTTTCAGAGAGCAATGGACATTGCTTTTCGAGGCTTAATCAATCACTCTGTAGTAGTTTACTTAGATGATGTGACCATTTATTCTAAAAACAAAGACGATCATCTAGCTCACTTACGAGCCATTCTGCTACGATGTCGTAAATACGGCATCTCCTTGAACCCCAAGAAGTCCATCTTTGCAGTAGAACAAGGTAAACTCCTAGGATTCATTGTGTCTAGTGATGGGACGATTATTGATCCCGAAAGGACTCAATTCATCGCTAAACTTCCCCCACCCACATCCAAAAATTTCCATGCAATCTTTCTTAGGCCAGATTAATTTCGTGAGAAGATTTGTCCCCAGTTTCTCCAAAATGGTCAGACCTCTACAAAACCTGATTAAGAAAGACACCCAATATCACTGGGGACCCATAGAAAACCAAGCTTTTAATGCCATAAATAAGGCCATAATAGACGCTCCGTCTCTCATGAGCCCTGACTTCTCTCAGGATTTTACACTCTATACGTTTGCCTCTGATCGTTCCTATGCTGCAGTCCTGACTCAGAAGAATTCCAAGAACAACGAAGTACCCATCGCCTTTATGAGATCTCCTTTCAAAGGTGCTAAACTTAACTATCCAGCGGTTAATCGGCAAGCCTATGCTATTTTCAAAGCAGTTAAGCATTTCCAGTCCTATCTTTTGAAGTCAAGGACGAAAGTCATTGTCCCCTACCCTGCCGTAAGGAACTTGTTAGTGCAGAAGGAGTTAGGAGAGAAGAGAGAGAACTGGGTCACCTCCTTGCAGGAGTATGATTTGGAAATCACCCTAGCTCAGATCGTGAGCGGCCAAGGATTGTGTAAGTTGGTTGTTGATTCAGAAATACGAGAACAAGAAGATAGTGATATGTCAAACCCAGAACAACGCAATCAAAGTTTGATTGGTTGTGTACAAAACCTCGTTAATCCTTGGTACGATGATATTAGATACTGTCTTGAACATGGATCAGCACCTCGTCACCTTGACCCCGCCAAGATAAGAGCATTGAGACTAAAGTCCGCCTCCTTTCATCTATTCAACGGTATACTATTTCGTCAGAACTTTGACGGCGTACTGATGCGTTGATTCGAAAAGGACGAAGCAGAAAAAGTCTTGCTTGAGTTGCATGCAAGAGAAGATGGTGGTCACTTCGGTGGCGACACCACTGCTCATAAGGTTTTAAGATCCGGTTACTACTGGCCCACGCTTTTTAGGGATGCCCATGCCTTGTGTTGTAAATGTATCATCTGTCAGAAAGCGTCAGGGCGGTTTGAAAAACCAGCCTTTCCCTTGCAACCTGTTTCAGTAGATTCTCCTTTCCAGCAATGGGGCCTTGATATCATAGGTCCTGTTAACCCTCCGTCCTCACAACAAAACACGTTATTGTGACAACCACATATTACTTTACACGATGGTCCGAAGCTACTGCGCTAAGAACTGTCAACACAAGTCAGGTGATTGCTTTTCTAAACTTGAATATTATCACCCGTTTCGGCATCCCTGATTGTCTAGTCTTTGATAACGCTTCATACTTTTCTTCTCTTGAGATGAGTGAATTTGCTTTGGACAAAGGAATAAAGCTGAAGTATTCTGCTAGTTACTACTCCCAGGGCAACGACTTAGCAGAATCAACAAACAAGAACTTGATCAAAATTATCAAGAGAACCGTGGCTGAAAATCACAAGAATTGGCACAATGCATTACTGAATGCACTATGGGATGATAGGGTAACACCCAAAGCTGCTATAGGTAACTCCCCCTTTTTTCTCGTTTATGGCAGAGAAGCCATTCTGCCACCTCACATTCTTCTTCCTTCGCTTCAATTGTCACAGAAAATCCAAGAAGAAGATTGTCCCCCTTTATAAAGCCGCATTAACGCCTTGATGAAGTTGGAAGAAGTAAGAGCCCAAGCCAAGTGTAAATTAGATCAACATCAACAATCGATTCTAATTCTGCTTCTGATAGGAATTTTGAAGTAGGCGATCTCGTTTTGAAGTGGGACAAACCACACGAAGGAAAGGGTGAGCACACCAACTTTCAAAACTTATGGCTTGGGCCATTTTTAATTGCTGAAAAGTTGGGTCCTAGTTCCTTTTGATTACAGAATCTTGAAGGGCAGCTTGACACCTATCCGGTGAATGGCCAAGCTTTGAAAAGATACTTTGCTTGATAACTACCCTTGTATATTATGTAAATATCTTGTTCTGTTTGCATTTTTTCATTTTCTTTCTGTTTTGATTTTGATTTGAATTAATCATTTTTTTGTCTTTTTTGAAAAGCACGCATACCTATGCACTAAGCCATTCAGACAAAGACAATAGACAAATTTCTTCGCTGAAATAACTTCTGAAAGTTTGTACAAACATCAATGATATATTGCTGAAATTGATATCTACGTTGGAAAATTTTTTGTTGTTTGAAAGAAGTTTACTGATTTCAATCTTTGAGCAAAGTTTGTCATGATCATCTATTATCTTTTTACGCTGTCCCTTTTCCGTAAAGGAAAGACTCAAAAATATGTCTCCCTGTCGTAAGAAGTTGTTTTTACAAAAAAAATTTGGAGCTGAATAAAGGACAGTGTTAAAAAATTCTGATGAGGTCTAAAAAATATGTTAAATAATCAAGATTATCAGCATCACCCCGCTCAGTTATATATATATAAAAGAAAAACAAAATAAATTATGAATAAGAGCTGTGGGAAGTGCTTGCAAACCCGCTGGGATACTGAACAAGTCTGATGGCAGCGGGTAAATGCATGCATGGCGCCAAGACAACTTCGTCGGGGTACTGAACAGGCCCACTGGCAGCGAAGCAATGTCAGGTATATGAAAATCTGTAAAAAATATAAGAAACCTCTTTAATGTCCTTTGTTCTGATCCATAACTTCTTGACAGGATACCGATGTCAGAGTGGGTTAAATGGCAACCCTGTCGAGGCTATAGACGCCTGCTGGCAGTAGTGGCCATGCCAACAGTATTGAAGATTTTATCTTTAATATCGTGACTTGTTGATCTTAGGACTGTTATTGGTTTTCATTTTTTAAAACATCGCTGGAAAAGATGGTAAATGATGATGTTTATACGATTTTCTGGTTGTTGTTTTTGAGTTGAAATTTTCTTAGCTGTCCTAATCTGAATTTAATTCTTTTGACAGAGATAACTGCTTCTACCAGTGTGTCTCCATTGTTGGCAGCCAATTCAATTTTTTCTATTGTCCTATAAGATGCTTACACCTATGTCTTATGAACTTCAAATTGTCGTCGCATTTTTCAAATAGACGATATTTTCATTTCTTGCGACACTTGAAACTTCCCCCTTTCGAGGTCACATTCCGATCACTATATGAACTGTCGTCATCTTTTTATTGATATTTTCTATGGCACTTACCTTTGGTTTATCGTTATGTGGCTGAAAGGATTAATTTTCAAACTATGCCCATTTGGACATTCTTACTTTGATTGAATAACTTGATTTTATTAAACTTATGAGGCATTGAGCATATGGGTTTATACTTGATTCTATGAATTACATAGGGGTCATGGTTTATTTTTATTTTTATATGATGTGATCCTTATGATAATCTTTTTATGGCTCTTGGCTTGTAAATTTTATAAATATCTATCGGCACAATGGTTTAAAACTTTTGATTAAACATTATAAAATGGCGCATTGTTAGCACTTGGTGTTGGTTTCACGTTGAATGTCAATGGTTTGAAAAGCTATAGTTAATAGCGCATTGGCAAATCACTCACTGTTTGATCCTTTGGTTGGCCGAATGATATGGTTTGAACTATGCTATGATTGTTGGAATGGATGTGCAATTCGTCGATTGTACTTTTCCATAACTATTATGCATGGCGGTGAATAACTCCACCACCCTCGCATGCGCACATTAATGCTTCCCCTTTGATCGTTCATTGCTGTTAGACTGAGTAGCTTTTCTCTTATGCGTTGGTGATTTCAACCCAAACCCTTACCATGTGCTCGCACCATGGCCCCGGTCGTCCGAGCTGAACCAAATGGGAGCCAGGCCCTGTTGATGTTTGACAGTGCCCGCAGTGACCTCGAGGAAAATGGGTGGCTTCCATTTATACAAAAATTCGAGGGTTTCAACCTCTGCATAGCCCAACAATTTGCTTTGACCTTTGATGGCTGTCGAGCCAAGGTCGGGGATATTCAATTGGAAATTGACGAATAGTTTATCAGTCTTGCTACGGGTTTGCCTGCCACTGGACAACGATGGTCCAAGAATTGGAAAGTAGAGGTGATCCCATTGACACTGCTCTTCCAGTCGCGTAAAATCACCTCCTGTGATAAAGGTTTGCCTGTAACCATGCTTAAACAACGTTGGCATGATTTATTGATGATAATCAAACAGTTTATCACCTGCGAGGGTCGGTACGGGTTTGTTTTCTTGCACCACCTTCGTTTGATTATGGTTTTTATGGGTTATCAGCTCAATATGCCCTATTGTTTACATAGAAGCCTGTTTAAAATGTCAAAGAAGTACAAAAGAAATCAGGCTGATAGTAGCCTCTTTCATTATGGGCTGGTTAAGCTTATTGTTGTCTATCATTTGAGTTTACACGAAGATTGTTGGAGCAATTTCATTGCTCGGAATGATTTTGAGGATTCGAACCCTCCACAGGTCGATAAACCAGTGGTGAGTGAGGTTAAGTCTGTACCCTCAATACCCTACAACATCCTGTTACCTAAACCCTTGTCCGACTCACCTATCGACCTACCCCACTCTGTGATGAAGAATGTTGAGACTGTTAAGCCTATGGGTAAAAAGCCCAAGGCGAAACCCTCTGTAAACACCAAAGGAAAAAAGAATGCACGTTTGATTTCGTGGATGGCAAGAAATAAGCCAAAACCTCCTGTCGATCCAAACCCTATCATGGTGAGTGAAGACTCTGATTCGGAAGTAGAGCGTTTCTTGGCTAGCGAATACCCCTATTCGCAAGGTTTGTGTGCCGAACCCTCGTATGACTTTGTGTCAAACCTACCCCCTTGCCTACAAAACGACCCTAACTACCCAGGCATTAAGTTGCCTTGTGATGACCCCAGTCATCTATCCAAACCCTCTCCTGCTCTGTCAAAACCTACAGTGCCACCCTGTGATCAATGTAGCTCGTGGTTAGAGAGATATTATCTGGATGTTCCTATTCTACAGTCAAGAATTCACTCTTTGGAGGACTAGATTGCAACCCTTACCAGTCAAAAGGCTAACTTACAAGCCATGGATAAGAAACAAAGGATGACAGGCTCTATCTTGTTTAAAAATGTGGAATCAGCTACAGCGGTCATGAATTCTAAGTTGGCATAATTCGAGCTTCGACATCACACAGGTATGTTTGATATCGATCGTTTTTTGTAAATGATTCAGGTTTATATAACGAATTCGAATTTGGTTTTAAATAGCTCTGTTCACAGCATTAATTGGTTTTGTTACATTGCATGCGTTTTATTTCTAGCTTTGCTTTAACCAAATGGAATTTCGTTTGGATTTTCATCGATTTGATTAATTTTGGCGTGGATTTGATTTGTTTGATTGAGTTAAAATAGATGCTCTGCTGTCGATTAAAGTCGTTTGCATCTATTCTAGACAGAAGTGTTTCTCATATCCAATTTAGAACACAATCACATTTCGTTTTGATTTTGTTATAATGTGTACGCTATGATTCAACAATTTTGATATGGTTAATTGTTACGGTTTTGTGTCCCCTATGACTTTCGAGCAACAGGAATACAATTTGGATCATTTCCAATGTAATTTTGTATGAACATGCCCAAATCGTGAATAGATTCGATTCATTACGACTATGCTTAAAACCCAGCCAGTTAATTCGCATTGGTTGACTGTTAGTTTGACCATGTTATCAGTTGGATTCTTATTGCAATGAATTTTCTGTTTGAATTGGATTTGTAAAAAGAGATTGACTATATCTAGATTCACGATTTATTTCTATATTAAACTCAGTTGTGATTTGTTTTGATTATTTTCCCAGTTTGCAATTATCACCTCTGTCGATTTTATTAAGATTGTGATCACTATTAATCGATCCTGTCTGTTGACTGTGCAAGGATCAATGATCAAAATTTATCACAAATTTGGTTGGGTTGATGTTGTTACGTATGATTTCGTTTACACATAATCGAAACAGTCTTTCCATCTGTGTATTCGATTAAACAATATGGATCTTTTGTTATATCATTATATCTATAACGAGTAGAAAATGGTTGTGTTGGATTAGATTGTATCATACACGATATGACTCACTATCGATTTCGTTTGGACATGAAACAGTCTTGTTACTGTTCGACCCGATTTTATGGTAACAGTAAAACAGAGTATTCTTACCCCTGTTTTCAATTGAATCACTTTTGATCCTGTTTAATGTTGAATGATAAAATCATTTGAATCTTGAATGATTCGTTTTAAATGATCATTGGAAGAAAATTGGTTTTGATTCATTTAAAAGATTTGATTTGATTTCAATTCTGATCCTGTATGTTATTTTAGACTAGCTACAAAATTAGATGATTATGTAGCTAAGTCTGTAGGATTAGATTTTTTATTGTTTTGTTAATTAAATATCTTTCTAACTTATTATTTTTGGTTCATTGCAGATAAATTTGAAATTGCATTGGATATGATGAGCAGTTAGAGGATATTTGAAATATTTTGATTTCATTTTAGTTTCCTAGTTTAGTTGATCTTGGGGATATTTTCCCAGATTATGTAAACTGTTTGATACTATCCACAGGGAGGTTTTACCCTGTGGAGAAACTTATAAATACTTATTATTTTTGTAATAATGATCATCCTCATTCGTGGGAGAACAAGGATACGGAATTTATACAGACTGAGACAGAATATGATATTCTGCTACAGCTTTAGCTTCTCATTATATCAATATTTTGTTTTATGTTTATGTATATCTATTTGCATTGGGTTAATCACTACTTTAGCTATCTTAATCTGCTGCAAATGATATAATTTAATCAATATAATCCATATCTGATTTCTTCCAAGTATTTAAAAGAAATAAAATTTTCTTGATTCAATTTGTGAATGACAGATTTTTCTTCTTCATTGATTGGATTATTAAGTATAAGTTTTTGCATAACAGGTTTCCCTTATTGCAAAGATTTATAAATCATATAATTGTTATGATTTTTTATGTCTTGTTTGTCCTGTAAATAACTCAAAGAGCAGTGCAGCCTATCGTTTACGAGAAGCTTTTGGAATCATCCGGTGCGAGTTTCCTTCCTCCGACTAGCTTCGAAGTCATCATACACAGGACAAAT
>CBVK0100692998.1:0-11018 GCA_900067695.1 Picea abies
TTTCCCGATGAGATCTGAGCCGTTCATGACGAGGACGCGTGTCAGAAGATCCTGAGGGTTCGGGGTTCGGCAATTCGAGATTCTCGATGACAAGAAACTCACGACAAGAGGAATCGCGAAATCCCGAAACGCGATGGTCCCCTAGTTATAGCACTCCAGTGGAGGACAGGTGTCACTCCACGCCATCATAAGGAGTGTGGGCCATAGGCGCCGGAATAAGGGACAAATGTCGGAAGATCGAGCTTGGCCGTGAGTTCACGCCAAGTGGCATTGGGGATCGGGGAATCGGAATTTGCGAAGGCATGTGCATCGCGACATCATAAACCTTGAAACCCCGATGGGTAGTTATAGAGTGGTGGACATATGGTAGAAGGTCACATGAGAACGGAGCTAGCCTAGAGGGATAATGCGTTAGGGGCATATCGGGGATCGGAGAATCGCGAGTTTCGAGGACTCATGAATTGCGACATCAGGAAATCCGAAACTCTGATAGGAGTTGCCCCGAAAGGAGGTAAGACCATGGCCGTAAAGGCAGTGAACCACAGGCTTGGCCTAGGGAGCTAATGCGTGAGGAGCGCATCGGAATTCGGAGGAACACGAGTCGTAGGGGTGAATGAGTCTGACATTAGAAAACCCTGAATTTCGATATTTCACCAGGGGTTGGTATTTTGCAAATGCCGGTTTTCTGGAGATTTTTCACTTGAGGGAGATTAATCCAAAAATTTTAAAATTATGATAGTGGGTGTGTTACACTCACACACCCCTTTACATATTTAGTTACAATTTCTTTCATCTGAGGCCAGTAACAAAACCTCTACAGATGAGCCATAGTATGATTGTTTCCTTCTCTAACAAGTAGTTCTTCCATTTCTTTACGCTTTGAACTAATGCATTCAACTCTTTATCATATGTAGAATAGATAACAATAGCTTGATTAGCATTTTCAGAGTGGTAACATATAGGCTTATGATATTGCATCAATATTGCACCCATGGAGTATCCGCTGGCATCTATCTCGATCTCGAAGGGTTGTTGAAGATTCAGAAGTGCTAATACTGGTGCAGTACTGATCTTTTCCTTCAAAGTGTTGAAATATTTTTGTTGCTTTCCTCCCCAATGAAAAGTGTTCTTCACATTGGTTAAGGCATGCAAAGGAGTTTTTATAAAGGATAAGTTTGAAATGAATCTCCTCCAATACTGTACTGCACCTAAGAAGCTCTGTATTTCGGTTTCACTTTTGGGCTCAGATCAATTTAAAATTACATCAATCTTTGAAGGATCAATTTTCAATTGTCCTCCTCCTACAATATGACCTAAGTACACAAGTGCAGTCTTACCAAATTCACATTTGGACAATTTTACATACAACGTTTCCCTTTGAAAAGTATCCAATACTTGCTTTACATGCCTTACATGTTCATCCCAAGTCCCGCTAAAAATAAGAATGTTTAAATATACAATCACAAGGTCATCTAGAAATGGCCTGAATACATCATTCATCACATGCATGAAAGTTGTCAGAGCATTACAAAGCCCAAACATCATAACTAACCACTCAAACAATCCTTGTTTGGTTTTAAAGGCAGTCTTCCATGCATCCTGTTCTGCAACCCTGATCTGATGGTATCCACTATGGAAATCCAACTTAGTGAAATAAACAACATTATTTAATTGATCAATTAAATCATCTATACGAGGAAGAGGGTATCAATTTTTCATCATGATTTTATTTAAGGCTTGGTAATCGACACACATTCACCATGTGCCATCCTTCTTTGGCACCATCATGATCAGAGAACCCCAAGGAGATGAGTTGGGCTTGATGACCCCTTGATCCAATAAGTCTTGTGCCTACTTTTTGATCTCTGTGATCTCTACAACTGACATCATGTACATGCCCACATTAGGAAGAGAATCTTGTTGAAGATGTATTTCATGTTGGATTTCCCTCTTAGAAGGCAATCCATCTGGTTCCTGGAAAATATCATTATACTTAGAAACAATATCAATTAATTCTTTCTTATGAGAAGGATCACATCCTTGGAAAGCGTCGGATGTTTCGACATCTTTCTCCCTTACGACCATGAGTACATATCTCTTATTAGTGTTTATGAGTCTCTTTATTTTTCCGGCACTAAAAAGTGTTATGTTTAGCCTCATGTTGTGGGATCTAACAATATATTCCACTCCCCCCTTAGTAAGGTAATATTTTTTCTCATGACGAAATAAAACTGCTTTTCTATCATAAAGATAAGGACTCCCCAACACTATGCCACATATATCAAGTGATACAACATCCAAATCCACTTCATGAATCAACTTTGATGCAATAGAAAATCTAACCCTCCATTGCTTGGTGGCATTAAGTTTTTCTTTATCACATACCCAACCAAGAGGATAAGGCTTTGGATGTAGTTTAGTTTCAAGATGCATATTTTTGACAAGTGCTTCAGATATCAAGTTTACTTGGGAACCCGGATCAAATAATGTATCTATCTTAATGTGTTTAGATACAAATATTGTGTGAAATAATTCATTCCTCTTTCTTTCATCATCATGAGATTCATTATTGGAATTTGAACTAGCATGAAGGGAATATTTACCTTGTACTCCAACCGTTGTGATATTTCCTTCATCTCTTGAATCGGAACCAAGATCTTGTTGTACTATAGCAATGGTCTTTGTCTTCCCCTTTCCACCGAACTATTTCTGTCTCTTCTCTGGATGTAGTTTCCAACAGTGTTCATCATCGTGACCAATTTTCTTACAATGAGTGCAAGATGGTTTTCCTTCTTCTCTCTTCACAAAGGAGGTCTTTTTGTCCTTCCTTTTAAACTTCTTAAAATTCTTATGTGGGATATTGGAAGGTTTCTTTGTGGTATCTTCTTGAACATGCTTTCCCCTATTCTCAAGGTGAGTGGCTTGCACACAAACTTCATCAATACTGGTGGGGTTAAACAGTAGCAAAGTATGACAAATATAACTGTGAAGTGGGCCAATATACTTCATTAAAGTTTCATAAGAATCCAAAGGAATGTTTAATGCAAGAGATTTTGTTGGCCCTGGGTTATGGAAGGAAGCGAAGAATGAGGAAGAAAAGGGAAAAAGCGAGCTTCGTGGGAGACACAGTGACTATTATTGGGTCGAAGCGAGCAAAAGAACAGAAAAGATGGAGCGAAGTGTGGAAAAGCAAGCCGTTGGATGAGGATATCAAGGATGACAGATCAGAAAGGGAGAGGGATTGAGGATGACTGAGAAAGTGGGAGAAGACATCGGTGGATGCTTTGGAACACAGTGCGAGAAGGAAGGAAAGACAGGCTGGCGAAGCCTGGAAAAAGAGGGTCAAGTTGACCTAGGGTTTTAGACACCTAGGGTTTTTGTATTTAGGGTTTTGGCACCAAGGTTCTGGCCTAAGGCTGTTGGTGAGGTATTGTAATGTATAAATAAAGGTCAAGAGGATCTGGGTCGGGGGGGTCATTGAGTATTGGTATGATATTGTTGTTGATATAGCTCTATTATTGTGGGAGAGATTATCGTATTGGGGGAGAGAAGTGCTAAGAGAGAGAACCATTTGGTATTTTAAGATCTTTATCTATGTGCAAAGATCAAGTCCTGCAACTGGCTATGCAGGAAGGGGAGAGAAAGAGAGAGAAGAAAGAAGATCTGCTAGTTGAGAGCACAGACAAGAACTATATGCTTTTCCTTAATAAATCATAAGCATAGTTCTGTGGACGTAGCCCTAGAGAGAGGGTGAACCACGTATACCCTGTGTTGTGGATGTGTGATTGATGCTTTGATCTCTGTTGCTATCATATTATCATTTGCATTGTTGTGTTAGAATAGATCTATAGATGTGAAGGAAGGATCTAGCTAGTTTATGATAGATGCATGTTATGTTGTTGTTGCAATAAGAACCACTTGATATTCCCCTGGTTGTAGACATCTTTTTCCTACAACCCCCTCATAGATGCTTTGGGTGAAACTGCATCTACTTCGCAGGTGCTGTCGAGAGGGCCAGTAGCTAGGGCTTGTTGGTGTGCTCTTGGAGCTGAACCCTGGGTCTGCCCTCGTGACAACAAATGGTTCTGTTGCTGGGACTGAAATATTTTTAAGGGAATTTCAAGGTGGTTCCCATCAAAGACAGAGACTCAGAAGTGGGTAGAGGATCAAAAGAAGGACTTTACTAAAGCCCATAACAAGAACCCTAAAATAAGCACTGAATATTGGCTACAAAGATACATCTTCACCAACATTCACGAGATCTTTTTTGTTGGAATCCATCAGGAGCTACACGAGTGGTTGGCTAGGTTAGCTGACACACAGTTTGAAATCTGATCTAGACCCCCTGTGGTTTGGACACTAGCATTGATCCAGAAGGTCAAGAGAGTTGACAACACTGTATCCAGAGCAGTAGATCACTGGTTTGATAGTACCACCAGAGGATATATCATTGAGTTTGTTGTTGACAGAACATAATTGTATAGTCAAGATGAGAGATACTTATTCAAGGGACCCAGAGGAAAATGTTTGAACTTACTGAAGCTAAGAATCAAGATGCTCTTGCATGAAAAACACATCTTGAAGATACAGTAGATTGATTGGACATGAAAAGGCTAATGTTCAAGATCTCAGACAGTGACAATGACACAGAAGAAGGACATATGTATAGTGGGAAAGTATTCCACAGAGTTCACCTTGAGAATTTGTTTAAGTAAAAATATGGAGAAGAAGGTTTCTACAGTGGAGAAGAGGCAGATCTAACCGACAAGGAGCATCCAGAGCCCACTAGAACAGAAGAAGGGGAAGATAAAGAATTGTGCCAAAGTGAGCCAGAAATATTAGGAACTGCATGAAATACTGAAGTAAGTCACATTAATCCTCCCATTGTCTCAACAATACCTAGCAGTTAGAATAGTCAGAACCACCAGAGTCTTCAGAGTACTGTTACCAGTAGCCCAACATCTACTCAGACAAGAACCCTAGTCATCTTTATGGCAGATGAAATGAGGCTCCCTATCTTTAGAGGAGATGGATATGAAGATCCAGATCAAAATTGGTTTCTGTGTGAGGCCATATGGAATATTAAAAGTATCACTAATGAAGCCATCAAGAGAACCTAGTTCATCACTACACTAAGGGACCATGCATTGAGCTGGTACATGAAACTTGTCCAAGGAATGGCACAACTTAAGCCCCTGAATGAGATCAATAATGCATTGACTGCAGATTTTAAGAAACCTAAGTCGGAGTCAAAATGTATTACGAAACTAAAAGAGATTAAAAAAAAGGTAGCAAAACCTATTTGGGAGTTCGACCAGAGATTCAAGACCTTGACAGGTCGATTAACTTTCCAGATCCCCGATGAATAGAGCAAAGAGTGGTTCATCGTTGCGCTGTTACCTCACATAAGAATCCCTTTGATGCAACAGAATATTGCATCTCAGGCAGAAGCTTTGGAGATCGCCATAAGCTTGAATCAACACCGATGGGAGAATCTAGCTGAAGCATTAGCCAGATCATGTGCCAACTAACTAGTTTGTCTTTACAGGTCGAGGATATGAAGAAAGATAAGGGAAAAGACAAAAGGGAAGATATCTAGTGTGTCAGATGTAGATCTGAAGGCCATGTTAATGAACACTACCCTTTATTTCATGAGTACTTGGCATCAGGAGCATTGAGCCTCTTAAAGAAAGTTAACCTACCATGGTGCGAGGTATGAAGAAATAGGCATCACCCAGGTGAGTGCTATTACATGCAAAAATATGTCTAGACACCCATAAATGTGTATTGTACATTATGCAAATCATTGGGGCATGATGATCGAGATTGTAGAGCTTATGATCTCATGCATGAAAGGTCGAGAGACATATACAAGATTCAAGGTGAAGTACAATAAGAGGGAAACACTCCACAATACAACTCTCTGAGGAGAGGAAATTTCACCCCTCGCGGTGGCTACATAGGACGAGGATGAGGAGGAAGTATGGGCTGAGGTCAAGGAAAAATAATCTATTACAACTGCATGCAACCAGACCATTTAGTGAGGGATTGTCATAATCCCTGCACAACCTGTAGTTACTGTAACTCCTTCGAGCATGTCATAGAAGAATGCCCTGTGCTACTAGCTAAACTTCAGGGAAGACAAGGACCCCATTAGAACCCACAAGTACAAATGATATATGTTGAACCTCGTGGAGCAAACCCTAGAGTCGTTGTTATTACTCAAGGAGGCGCTGCTATAGGAGAAGACAGAGCAACCCAAGGAAGAACTGGAAATGACCACAGAGTCAGGAAAGCTATAGAAAAGACCCCAACGATTGATGCTAAGAAAGAAAGGTAAATATTTGAGGAGGAAAGGAAAGAGTTCAAAGGAGATCAAGGATATTCATCAAAGAGACAACCAGAAATCAAAGAATACGGTATGCCTCAGGTGTTTGATTCGTCTGCATCACCAACAGAAGGGAAAGAGGTAAGAAAACTCATGGAATTCTTGCACACTTGTGTTAAGTTGATTCAAGATAAAGGTGTTGTACAATAATTACACGATTTAATCAAGCAATATGAACTAGGAAAAATGAACCCCTTGTTGAATAGAGCAGTGCACCAAATTGGAAAAAGGAGAAGGACAAATAAAAAATTACACTTGAATGTTCATATAGGAGAGTATGAGATAGACTATGTGGTCCTTGAATTAGGGTCAGAGGTCAATGTCATGACGAAGAAGACTTGGGAATTGATGGGAAAATCCAATTTGATATATTCCCCTATCAGGCTTCACATGGCTAATCAACAAGCTGTCAGCCCATTTGGACGATTAGAGCATGTCCTAGTGGACATAGATGGAGTAAGAACCTTTGCAGATTTTGAGGTAATTGAAATTGTTGATGATAGCTCCCCTTACCCTGCATTGTTAGGAATTTATTGGGCCTTCGACAATTCCACTGTTGTGGATCTAAAGAAAAGACGCATGACATTTGAGAAATCTAGCCTTAGGGTCGTTGCACCTTTAGATCCAGATGAGGGTCCATGATAAACAGAACCCATCAGAGAAGAGGACCACACAATTGAATTAGAGAACATCTACAAAGTAATAGCTAGACAACAAGATTATATCAACCCTAAAGCTGACGGAAATCTGAGCTGGCGAAGTGACAACGTATGTTCATCCGATTCAGAAGAAGCATTGGAAAACTGGTAGAACCAGATGTACGAAGTATATACAAGAAGATGTTCTAGGCTAACCAGAGAAGTTCGCTGGATTGGCACAATAGTGAGTAATCTACCCACATTTGATGGACTAAACCCCTTAGAAAACTTATTGTCATAATTTGAGACAAGTGTACCAACACAATAGAGGCTGTTGGCAATGGATGAGGCCATGAAAGCCACACCAACAAGATGGTGGGGGACAGATAAAATCAATATTACAGTCTGGAAACAATGTAGAACTCTGATGACAGCACGGTTCTCAACACAAGAAGGAAACTACGAAGCATGGTACACAGGTCGAAGCTCCCCAAAGGACCATGTAGGAAGCTACGAAGAGGCCTGGAGTGACATTCCTAGAGAACAATGGGTACATAGATTCGTCAATATGCTAGATACCACCCCGATTAACTGGTACCTTCAAGTAGAGCTGAGCCTTGTCACTTCATAATGGGAAGGTATGATCCAGAATTTTATAACCACATTTTTGTTTGACAGTGAATTTCCTTCTGTAGATCAAGCACTACAAATGATGAGATAGAAAGTATTTGAGGAGGCATATGGCCTCCCCTTGGAGCAAGAAGTGGATGAATGGATTGTGCCCCTCCAGAAATTGCAGACGTGCTACAACATCAATGTCGACGAAGACGATGATCCAAGGAAGGTGAATATCGCAGAAACAGAAGGTCAGAGAGATGTAGAAGGTCCAGGAGTGGAACTGTCATTCATTGAACAATCGATAAAGATAAATAAATTCAATATCAGGACAGAGGAGGCACCGAAGCTTGCCAATGTCAGAGATTACTAGGACGCTACTACCATTGACAAAATCACAGAATTATTGCATGAGTATCAGGACTTGTTCCCGACCAAGTTCACTGATATGAAGGGAATCAAAGGACCTATGGGAGAAATGAGAATACCTTTGAAACCAGACATGAAGTCAGTTAAGAAAAGACCCTACAGATTGAACCCAAAATATAAGGAAAAAGTGAAGATTGAGCTCGATAGAATGTTGGAAGCAGAGATTATTGAACCTGTTGAAGATTCAGAGTGGATCAGCCCCATGCTAGTGTAAGATAAGAAGACAGGGGAGATCAGGATATGTGTAGATCTCAGGAATGATTCTTGTCTACATCACCCCTTCCCTACACCTTTCACAGACGAAGTGATGGATAACATGGGAGGCCAAGAAGTATGCTATTTTATAGATGGGTTTTTAGGATACCATCAGATCCACATCGCCAAGGAGGACCATCATAAAACTATTTTTTCCACAGAGTGGGGATCCTACCAATACACATTAATGCCATTTGGACTGAAGAATTCCCCAGCCATCTTTTCCAGGGTGGTGGTTGAAGCATTCAAAGAATTTTTGCATAAGTTTTTAGAAGCATACTTTGATGACTGGACTATTTTTAGTTTGTTGAATCATATCGAATGTCTAAGGATAATGTTGGATAAATGCAGGTAATGTCAAATTTCTTTGAATTTGAAGAAGTGCATATTCTTCTCACCATTTGGAGTATTATTAGGTCATATTGTATGCAAGCAAGGATTGTTGGTGGATCCATCCAAAATCGCAATTATAGTTGATTTACCACCACCTACATCAGTCAAACAACTATGCACTGCGCTAGGACATACTGTCTATTACAGGAAATTTATCAAAGGATATGCTTAGATTACTTCACCAAAGGAGAGGTTATTAAAGAAAGACTGTTAGTTTGGTTGGATAGACGAATGCCAACAGAGCTTTGACACACTAAAACAAAAGATGGTCACTATGCCTATTCTAGTCTTTCCCAATTGGAGCAAGGAATTTCATGTGCATGTTGATGCATCTTCTATTGCATTAGGAGCAGTACTGGCACAACCTGGAGAAGGGGACATTGATCATCCATTAGCATTTTCTAGTAGAAATCTCTCCACAACTGAAATCAATTACACTACTACAGAGAAAGAGGGACTAGCCATGGTGTATGCATTACAGAAATTCCACCACTACTTGTTGGGAGGACACTTTAAAATGTTTACTTATCAATCCGTGCTGAAATACTTAGTCAAAAAGCCAGTGTTGGGGGGGAGAATATGCAGATGGCTTCTCTTGTTTCAAGAATATGATTTTGAGATCATAGTTAAGCCAGGAAGAATGAATAAGGGCCCAGACCACCTGTCGAGGTTGGAGCATGGCGAAGAACCTACCAATCTGGAGGACACACTACTAGATGCACAGTTGGTCTCCATTAGAAAGATTGATGACCACTTCACAAACATAGTCTAGTTCCTGTCAACAGGAATAGCTCCAACATAATACACAATTCCGCAGAAGAAACAACTAGTGGTGCGCGCTATAGATTTTTCACTGATAGTTGGTCAGCTATATAAAATGGGACCTGACGAGATCCTAAGAAGGTGTGTGATGGAGGAAGAATGCCCTATGATCCTCGAAGAAGCTCATGAAGGCATTGTAGGAGGACATTATGTAGGAAAATCAACTACACAGAAGGTTCTGTGTGCTAGAATTTGTTGGCCTACTGTTGGCGTTCAGAAGTCACTCCTGGATTGCTAGCAGGAGCAGAGCCCGAAGTCCATTAGATTTAATGTCACGGTTTGTTTTAAAGGGTGATCAAATGGAGGAAGACTCCAAACGGCAGCGCATCAGCTCAGAAACCAGATCAGGCACGCATGACAGAGTGAGGTCTTGATAAACTCCAAACAGTGAGTTGTAATCAAAGGATGAGTAGATGGAAGACTTATGCAAGAAAGAGCAGTGGTCCACAATAAACATCAGGTTTATTACAGATTAGAGAAGAAGTGAGCTCAAACGCAAAATCCTTTTACATTCGAACACATAAAAACCAGAGGGCACGACAACGCCACAACAAATCCTTTATTGCAACCAGTTGCACTACTGTGAATCCTCAGGTAACAGATGAACAAAGATGGAAAAGAAGGAGAACTGCTTGTTATAGAGAACTGCTTGTTATAAACCAAGAAATCTCAAACACAGAGGCATAACCATGAAACCAGAGTATCGCTGAAACTATACAGTCGGGAGCTTAGCTCTACCATCGATAGATACAAAAATGGCAAGAATGCCTACATATACTCAAAATTACAACAGCGGCGGAACCAAGAAACGCATTGAAGGCTTTGCGTCTGCATGGCTTCTGACAACATGGAGCTGTGATCTTTGAATGGTCGTGCAACTTATGGCAGACGCGATCAGTCATCTGACAATTCATTCGGCGAATCGACGTGCTTTTAATTCGTTACAGGACGTCCCCATTATGGTGGAGACGATGTCTAACCACCACCAACTGCTTCAATAACTGCTTCTTGGGATTGGAGAGGGTTCGGCCAACTCAGCATCTTGGGCTTAGGGAAGACCTCACGAGCTGCCATCTGGAACAACTGACAAGCTTGAGGGACGGACATGGGGTATGGAGGGAGCGATGGCATTGAGGGGCACGTGGGAGAGGTGGAGAAGAGTGAGAGTGATGATAGAGAGGAGTGACAGAAGACGGGCCATGTAGGAGGGCATCCAGGAGGAAACTACCTTTTAGGTGAGGAGCTGACGTGGCAGGAAACGAGTGGAGGGTGGAGAGAAAGGGGGACCACACGGGCTAATAGAAGGAACGAAAGGATGACACGCGGCGACTGGGGACAAGCAGATGGAAGAATGATATGACAGAAAAAGGGGGGACCCAAGCTGGTTAATTGCATTGCAGTTTGGGGAATGCGGGGCAGCACGAGCGCCGTTGATCTGGGCGCCTTGATCGTGGCCACTGGAGAGTTGTACATGGGAG
>CBVK0100692999.1:0-11018 GCA_900067695.1 Picea abies
CTCTTCCGATCTCACCTTTAAAACTAAGAAAAGGACAAACAGTGAAAGAATACACATATGGATTTCATAAAATGGAATTGATGTTAGATATTCCTTTACATACCCAATAAACTCTTATGAAGTATATATGAGGTTTACCTGCACATATTTGAAATACTGTATTCATGTTTGGACAAACTAATCTTGATGAGGATTATGTTCAAGCGACATACATTGAAGCAAAGAAAACACGTGTTGGTGTATCAGGGGAATCGTCTTCAAGGAAAGAGGACAAAAGGAAGTGGAATGGAAAGAAGGAAAATGAAGTGACAAGAAAGGAAGAGAATCCCTCTTGCAAGCATTGCAAGAAAGAAGGGCATGATGAGGATCATTGTTGGAAATTGTATCCTGAGAAGAGGCCAAAGTGGTTCAAGGAAAAGAAGGGGATGGAAATAGTTGCAACAACAACATGACCCATAGACTTGGGATCACATTCAAGTGACAAATCTAAAGTCTCATTGGTTGGTATGTCAGGTAAAATTGGTGAAAGATTTGATTGTAGAAGTAGCTTGTTTCACATCAGGGTCATCATGAGACACAATAAGGTTGACACATTGATAGATAGTGGATCTCAATCTAACTTAATTTTAGAGGAATTGGTTAAGCAATTGGGATTAAAAACAAAGATACATCATAAAACTTACACACTTAAATGGATAAACAACAATCATCAAATGCACATATCCAAGTAGTTCATATTAAAATTTACAATTTCATCTAAGTTTGTGGACAAGGTAACATGTGATGTGGTTCCACTAAGTGAATGTGGAATGGTCTTAGGCCGTCCTTACTTGTATGATCGTAAAAAAATCTTCTACAAGGAAAAGAATCAATATCACTTAATCAAAGCAGGTCAAGAATATGTGGTTCATGCTAATCATTTAAAGGAAAATAAAAACTCTTCAAACTATGGAACACTTAAGAAAGTCGGCTCAAGCAAAAAACACACCTATAATTGTTTCAAATCAAATAATGGATCTTAAGCAAGAACATGAGATGATTGTAGAGTGGAAAATCAATCACAGTTTTCTTCAAGATAAGATAATGTCGTGAAATTATTATAAACATATCAGCTCATTTACAGTCATATTTTTGATGCTATCATTAGTAATGTTGTCTACATGGATGGTAGTGGTTTCAGTAAGATGTGACAGGGTACAAATGGATAATAAAATGATGTCAGTTATCATGATTGTGTTACAGTTGATCTTGATGAAACATGTGCACATGACAGAGTTTAAAGACAGAGAACAAGCCAGGTGGCCTATCCCAAGCTTGATGACTGGTCAGTAACCTTTTGTGGGACTGATGCAGGAGCATCGCTCCATGTCAGCCAGCCAGCCAACTAGCCACGTCAGTGTGCATGCATTTCAAGAGCCGAAGGGAGGCGCAGCCTCATTTGAATTTGAAATGAATGTAATTAAATGTCTTAGGCTAGTGATCCAGGGAAGTCGTGCCTTTGTGTAGGCGTTAGATAGGATCGGCCTTTATTGTAGATCGGCTGAGATCTAGATCCAGATGCTAGACTAGACAGCCCATTCATTGTAATTGAATAGGGTAGGTGAACCTGGAGGGAAGCGCTAAGAGACCCTCAGGTAAAAGAGATTTTAGAGATCTCATTTTGAGTTAGATGAGGTTGTAGGAGAAGAGCCAGAGAGAGCTCGAGGAACACCTTGTAATTACAGGCAATTGCCATTAATATAAACTGAGCAGTTTTTCTTGCATTTTCTGTGTGATTGGATGGATGTTTGTAGGTGTTCTTTTATATGCTGTGAATGTATGTTGTAGTGGTTCATTTGCAGGGAGTTGTGTTTGATTTTCAGGTTGAAGGTCTTTGAGGCTTCACACTAGGAGGGTGTGACAGAACGCCGAGGGTTTTGAGAGCCGTGCACAGAGGATGCACTTCTGAACTCCGAGGAGTCAGACGAAGATGTGCTGAGGCACAGGATTGAGAGCAACAACTCAAGAGAAGGAAGACCTTTGAGGTTGCTGAACACCTCAGAAGGCAAGGCTGTGTAGCTAAAACACAGTTGCAGACATAATCGTGGAGGATTCTGTATAGCTCTGCCAGGTGGGCATTGAGCGTGTGTACGGTGGTGCAAAGAGGAAGAAGAACTCTGCTGTGAGTTCAGAAGACAGAATCACTAAGGATTCTGAGAGCTCTGCCAGGAAGGCATTGAGCAGGTGCAAAGGGTGCACAGGAAGATAGAACTACTGAACGTTCTGTGGATAAGAGACTCTGCCAGGAGGGCGTCGAGATATTGTGAAGATGACACAGAAGAGGAGAGAACTCTTTGAGTTCGGGAGTGAAGAAAGAGTCCACTGAGGGACCTTTACTGGGTTACTGAATACCCAAGGAACTCGACCATTTAGGTTGCTGAGAAGGAAGCCAGGAAAGCGTTGATATTCTCTATCTAAAAGAGAAGAAGAGAAAAATACCTAAGGGACCTGAGTGATTATATAAGCTCAGGAGGGACAGCACCGTGGGTGCCCAGAGGTTCTGCAAGGAGTGCAGATGCCAGAACCCTTTAAGGATTCAGAAAGAGAAGAAAGCGCAGGAAGGACAGAGTTCTCGTACGCATAGTGAGACTCCAAGTCGAGGAGTTCACATGCAGAAAGGAACAACAAAGGTTGGAGCCTTTGAAATATTGGACTTCTTTCAAGTATGGGAAGAAAGCGCAACAGCTCAGGAGGAGTGACAACAGCTGTTAGATCGGCCTGAAGAGAATAGATCTATATCGTTGGATTTCCACATCCAGGAAGGTGCACAGGAGAGCACACAGGACAGATGATCTGAGCCATCAGATCTAGAGAAGAAATCTTGTCAGCCGTCGGATCGGGAGAAGGTGCACGACATTTAGCCTTAGGAGGAGGAGCGCACAGAAGAACAGGTCCGAGCCGATAGATCAGAAGCAGAGATCCCGACAGTCGTTGGATCTGAGGAAGCTGCATGAGTTTTAGTCATCTGGATATCGGCCATTGGGAAATCAGAGTTCTCAAGGTTGTAAGAACCTGGGCATCAATCACCGCGAAATCCCGATGAGGATCTGGACCGTCCGTTGACAGAGGGCATGTGGTGGAGATCATGCGAGCGTCGGTATATTATCCATTGGGAAATCGACATTCTCAGGGTCAAAGGAAACAGGACATCGGAAGTCCCGAAATCCTGACGTAATCGGGACTGTCCGTTGAAGGGACGCGTGGCAATCATCTAGCACCACCAGAGAAACTCAACAGGGAGGCTTCGTCGAAAAATTGGGAATTGGGATATCAGAGGTCCCGGAAGAAAAGGTTTCGTGCATAGCAGAATCATGAAATGCGATTTCCTGATCGGATCAGGACCGTCCATTGTGCGTGACACATGTCAGGAGATCCCAGGAAGTCGGGGATCAAGAAATCGGGGTTTTCAAAGACAAAGAAACCTCGTCACTGGGAATTGCGATCTGTGATATCCTGACAGTGATGTAAGCATTGTGGGACCACTAGAGTCAGAGTGGAGGACAGGTGTTTGTCATCCGGGAAGAGTTAGGAACTCTGTGAGAAAGAGGTCGGGAAATCCGTAGAGAAAATCCTGATACAATCAGATATGTCCATCTGTGGGACAGGTCGTAACCATCGAGAGCCATCGACGTTTGGTCCCATCGGGAAATCGGGAATCCCAGGGACATGATGTTTAGGCACTTTGAATTCGCGATCCGCAAAACCCCGATGAGTGGGGTCCAACTGTCATCACAACAGAGAAGGAGGACAGATGCATAGTGGAGGCCAGCTGTCAGCGATCTGGAGCACATCGAGGATCGGCATATTGGGGATTACGTGGTTGTGAAAACTTTGCATTGCAAACCTGCGAACCCCAAAACCCTGACAAGAGGTATGGCGGTGGTCATATGGTACGACGGTCATGTGGACCAGAGCGTAGCCAGACGAGGCTAGGCGAACAGGACGCACATCGGGATATCGGGAATCGGAGGATCAGGAATCCTAAAGACAGACGCCTTTTGACAGTGCAAGTGTCGAAACTCCGATAGGAGTAGCCCCGAAATGGAGTAAGGTTGCGATCACGAGGACTGGTCACATTGGCTAGGGCTTGGCTTGGAGGGCCAAAGTGCATCGGGGATCGGAGGATCAGGGGGTTGCGAATACATGTGCATCGCGACATCACAAACCCCGAAACCCCGACAGGTGGATTGATCATGGTCATGGGTAGTGGTCATATGGTGGAAGTTTAGCCAGGAGGGCTAGCTCATGAAAGGAACCATCAGGGATCGAAGAATCGCGAGTCCCGGGGACATGAGAATTTCAACATCGAAAGTGCCGAAACTCCGATGGAGTGGTAAGACCAAGGTCACGGGGTAATGGTCACATGGACCAGAGCATAACTAGTAGTGGCTAGCGCGTAGAAGGAGCTTATCGGAGAATCGGTGATCGGGAGTTCAAAGGGTCAATAACTCTTGACAGCAGAAATACCGAAACCTCGAACCCCGATAGAGAGTTGGGGATAACCACGGTCAAGTGTTGAAGGCCATGAGGGTGAGCGAAAGGACCTGTGGATTGGGATTTTCACAGCAATTCCAGCAGGAATCAAAGGAGTCGCTTCGACTTGAAGAGGAGATTTTGAACGATCCTACGAGCAGGTGAGTTGGAGGTGTATGAACACACCTCGCCTGCATCAGGGACCAAAAGGTATTTAGTGGGGAGGTGTGATCCAGAATTGGATCTAGGAGCTTCATGGGGCTCAGAAAGACCTAAAACTCAAAGTGATCATAATGTCTTCAAAATAGATGTGTGCGTAGGCCTTGTCGATATGAACCCAATGCAACTCAAACGGTCTCAAACAGATGTTGTATGCTCCAGATATGGCAATATGTTCATTTTCCAAACATGAAAAAAAATGTTGACTGTACAGTCCGTACAGTGCCATGTGGCAAATGACTATACAGACTATACGACCATACAAATGATGTGGCAAGGTACACATGGCAAGATTCATGGTGCTGACAGGGTGTACAGACTGAAACGTGGCAAGATGACTGGGCATATAGACTTCTTACGTGGATAGAAAAGTGGACCAATCAAGGAGTGACATGTATCACCACTACAAGGGTGACACGTGGCACATTCATATGGCACTTATGTGGAAAGTATAGTGGCAGGTGATGTGGAAGACACATGGCTGATAGACGTTGACGAATCAAACACTGAAACATGGTAGTACTCTCAGTGTATGGTATGGTGACACATGTCCCAGACATGGGATGCCACATGGCACCCATTTATTAGCTCGTTATCGGTTGGAAAAATTATGCAGCTCATGGGATTTGATCTCGTGACCTCCGTCCGACACAAACATTTTGGTGGGGTCGGGCTGGCCAACCCGCCCACACATTATTTCTTAACCTTTATGCACTAAACTTATATTTAATTTGGTTTAGTGGTAAGTCTAGGTAGATAAAGTGTTGGAACTTAGCCGCAACCTATGGTTCTAATATATGTATACGACCGTTGTTGGCAGGTGCATATATATTGGCGTGGACATGTGGTGGAATAACCCTAGGTTTCAGACCTGCCCGTTTGACACTCCATGTGACCTGACGTGTATTGGTTGGAGCCTGGATATGTGGGGGTTATCCCTGGTCGGTCAGGCTAGCCTGTCGACGAGGGGATAAACCATTGGAGGGCCAGTTCAACTGATAGCATGTGGATGCAACAACACTTGGCCATATGGCCTTGCACCATAGGACTAGGACCGAGACTCAAGGGGGCCATCGCATAAAGATTAGCGCCTAGCCACATGGCCACCCTCCATATGACTAGGGGCTCACGAAAAGGGGGATGCACCCCAATATATGTGTAAAAGTGGGTTTTCATTATATAATAGTGATTTTTCATTGATTTTTGCAACAGTTTTGGAGATTTTTGGCCTTTTTTGGGGGATATTGGGCCCTTTTTGAGGCCAAATATTGGGGGGAAGTTGGGAGATGGTTACCAACTTTAGATCTATATAATCTAGGGCTTCTTGAAGCCATAGGAGGACATTCAGAGCAGGTTTATGCTAAATATTTTCCAAGCCAAATCCATTTTTATGCAGGGAAACTATTGAGGAGCGCACCTTTGCGGGCCATTTCTGGGAGCTCCAGTCATCCGATTTCATTGTCGTTTCTTTTGTTGGGTTCTAGAGATCTGATAAAACAAGACCAGATCAGTTTTTTAACCTTTTGGCACTGTTGTGATGTACTTTTAAATCTTTGAACAAAAATAAAAAAGCCTCACCTACTGAGACAAAGGCCCGGAGACGTAGGCGAGATTGCCGAACTCCGTTATCACTTTGGTGTTCTATGGTTTGTTGTTCTTCTTTATCTATTTTAGATCTGTATATGTCAATATGTATTTGATGTTTCTTCTATAATTCTTCTTCTTTCATTCAGCTTCCTAAATGATTAATAAACAAATGCATAATAACTCAACCATTGTCATTTAAAATATCTTTTTGGATCACCCACATATGGGATGAGAGTCTTCCCTATGTTCAACACAACTACAACATAGCCATGCACAACTCAAATGACAAAAACACCTTTCAGGTGGGGTTGGGATTTCAACCATTGGGTCCCATGTATGTTTCACTACACCTTGCGGCCACCGAGGAAGTCTCGTTGCATGCTCCAATCGAAGCTAAAAAATCCACCCGGTTCATTGAATATATCCATCAAATCTGCCAATAGGTTCAAGATATTTTATGGAAATCCAATGCCAAGTACAAGAAGCGCCATGATCAACACTAGGTGCCACACCAGTTTCAGGTGGGAGACAAAGTTTGGTTTCACTTGAAAAAATAATGGCTTACAGGGCCTCATTGGAAGCTTCGTCCACTCCATTATGGACCTTACACCATCATCAAGGCCATGGGTGACAATGATTCTGAGCTCAACATTGCCCCCTTCCTTGGCTTGCACCCAATGTTTAATGTGGACCTCCTTCGATAGAATAGTTGAAACCAACATAGCTTAACCCTGACTGCATGGAACATGAATCCACTATTTAGATCATTGACACATAGTTCAAAGGCACTCGCTAGCAAAGGATCCAACTTTATCAGGTTGTCAAAGCAGAGCGTCCACTACACCAAGGAAAATGGCTCACCCGGGGCCAAATTCAACATGAATTTCCTCATTTGATGGGGGAAATCAACGCAGTTTCCTATTCCAATTGGCTCAAAATAGTCTTTTGGCAATTTACTAGTTTTAGCAGTTTTTTGGGTCCCAAACATTTGGGGCCATTTTGAGGGACTATTTTTTTTTTCAAGATCGGGCACCTCAAAGATATTCAAATACTTTTATTTAACCCCCAAAATGAATCTCCTCATCGATACCTTTCGAACGAGCTATCATGCACCCTAAACGAAGATCGTATGCAAAATTTACAACCCTGGTAAGTTGATGTACTACCTTACCCCAACGAGGCCCACATGACTTTTGGCGCTTCATCTCCTAGGGTTAGTTTTTTGGATGTATAGGGTTTTGGAATTCATGTTGATTTTAAAAAGGCCTTCAGAGCCTCATTGTAATCATCTTCTTGCGAATGAGCGTAGTTGTCACATCTCTTCTCATAGATAAGCTGCCACCAATCTAACAAGCTTATTTTCAGTCTACATTTTACAGTTTTAGCATATTTCTTATTTAATATAAGTCAAGTTTTACTGTATCTCTATTATTATTCATTGTGTCTCTATGTTAATATTATAAATATGTGTTTTAATTTGTTCCGCTCATAAATCCGGATCATTATGCACTGATGGATGTTAATGTTTATGTTTATGATGCAATAATATATTGATGATGAACTGATGAACATTGTTGAAAAAGTTGAAATAATATACATTGTGGTTAAAAGGATTAACAAGTGGTATAAATTTCTCATTAATGATTCACCCCCCTCTTAGTAATCCAACAATTGGAATCATACTCGGTTCCTTCAAGAGACAGTTTAACCACTGAAAGGATATCATGGAATTTACTGAGAATGGAGTATCAATGTTTGATAGTCAGAGTGGTCTAAAGTATGAGATGTGGAGAATAAGGAAAATAAACTATTTAAAGGCATGAGGATATGATATTTGGCATTCAGTTGTGACATGATATAATGCTACAAAGAAATCAAAGACTACATCCAAGAAGGAATCGAACAAGACTAACAAAATTGAAATGGACTTCATTTTGAAAGGACTATACGATTCAGTTAAGGACAAGGTGGGTAAATGTTCATCAACTAAATAACTTTGGGATAAGTTACATGATATCTATTCTTCACCTATCACAGAGTCAGATGATGCCAAAGAAGATGCAGGTATAGAAAATGAATAAAGATATTCATCATGTCAGATAGATTTAGAAGAAGAAGAGTATGTAATGAACATAAGTATGTTGTTTTTCTTTAATTATGAAAAACATGGACATCTTTAAATTGAATTCATTGAAGGTAATGAGATAGAAAATAAAATTGAAATAGAAGACAATTGTGAAGCATAATTGATTAGTGCTTTAGATGAATTAAAGAAGGAAAAAGAAGAAATCAAGTCACTCAAGAAATAATTGATGAAGAAAATGGAAAGTGTTCAAGTTTCTGAAGAAGCTCAGCTGGTCATCAAGAATTTAGGAGGTCAACTAGAAGAGGCCAGAAGAATCGAAGAAAATCTATAATATCAAAATAAATTTTTTGAAGCCAACATAATAGCACAAAAGGAAAAAGAAAAAAAGAGAGAAAATATTTTGACATATCATCTCGAGGAAAAAAATGATGACTTAAAACAGCTTGAGGAAGAGTTTGGTGAAGAAGAGAGAATACTCGAAGAAGAAATAATTACATTGAAAATCCAACTTGAAGATGAAAAGAGAACAAAAGAAGTCATGAAGTCTGAGATAATGAAGAAATAAGAAGAGGTTGAGAAGCTTGAAGAAGAAGTTGTCACACTAAGAGTCAAAGTCGTTAAGCTCAACAAGAACATTGAAGAGAAGGAAACATACACATCAATAGTAGAGAATGAAGAGAAGTATTCTAGGTTGCCAGAAAATAATAATGAAGAAAAGAGAAAGAGTTATGTAGAAGTACTCAAAAGAAGGAATCACGGTCAACCAAAATCTAAGAAAACTGATAAAGATACATCTTCAAGAAGACCCTCCACATTCAAGCAAAAAGAAGCTTTAATCATGATCAACCAAGGTAGGAATTCAACAGGACTACACCATTCACTCCCCTGTATGTAAATTTATTTTATGGTCATTGTTTTTATTGTACTAACTTTGGACATAAGGTTGCATATTGCAGGGATTATAGAATAAATGTTAAAGAAATAAATTCTTATGTGGCCCCATGTAGCATTGAATGTTACAAATGTCATAAATATGGACACATGATCGTCATTGTAGAGGCACGATTGATACTTCCATGAAAGAGAACACTAATATCATATATAAGAAAGTATGGAAAAGAAAACAAGAAGAACAAGTAAATAAAGACCAGGTCCCAGAGATCACATGATTAACAATAGTACGAGATGAAGACAAATCTATAGGGAAAAAGGAAATTGTCAGATACATGAAGGTTTGGAGAAGAAATGAAAAACCTAAAGAGAACGCAAATAAAGAACAAGTTGAAGAGATTGTACTTTCATGAATTATAGAGAAATGTTAATCCATAGGGAGAAAGGGAGAAGTTAGAGTTCAGAGAAATAATGACTCTATTGGCACTCTGTAATTTGCCTAAGGCTGTGGAGGCAGTCATAGAGGAAACATCAAAACTGCTTCGAGTCTTGGATCTAGCCATCCAAGACTCAGAGATGGATCTCTTTGTCTGATATAATTTTGTTTGAGTATGGATTTTAGGCTCGCTATGCATAATAGGATATGTTTTTGAGTTGGGTAGGTGCAGAGAAGAGGAACCATGGGAAATGGAGTCACAATATGAGATTTAATCAAAAATAAATTCTACAGATAGCCTTACATGGAAAGGTAGGAAAATCACTGGATTCTTCATAGGCTTGAGGTATGGCAGAGGAGAAAAGTGTTAAGAAGTCGAATTAAAGACAAAGCAATAAAGAATTTTGCGTTTAACTTTTAGTGGAAAACATTGACATTGCTTTAAATTGAGAACATGGTGCTTTTACAAAAATCCTTATCTTAAATCTCTTTAAAACAATAGATAAGAGAAACAAATATGAAAACAAAGTAAAACACAATCACAGTGAGAAAACATTCACCAATGGCTTTGACACAAGAATCTTGTAACTGATGTGACTGTATTATTGAATTGATGAAAATACAGAAAGCTTAGTGAGTTGTTTTACAAAAACTAAATCATGGTTCCCTGATTGATCAAATTGCACATTTGATTCATTATAATATATAAAAAATACTCTCCCCCAGCTCAATAGGTTGAATTCAACCACCTCGGTCAAAAATAGCAAGAAATCCCCAAAAAATCTGGAATTGTCCGTCATGAAAGATGGGTGGAACTGCTGAAAAAAGGGGGTCAACTTAGACCTCTGTTTCTCCTCAACGATGACACCTGTGTAAAAACTAAAGGATTTTATTGTAGATGATCTGGTCTGGAGAAAAATACTCTTTTATTTTCTCCAATTTTGTCTCCAGCTTGCCGAAATAGCTCCCGCAAAATGAGGACTGAAACAGGAAAAATGCAAAACTGAAAAAATGAGGCTGAAAGATGGCTTCGATTCTCCCAACTGGTGGCACCTGTGAAAAAACTGAAAGTGTTTTTTTTTATTCATCCTATTCTGAACAAAAAACCTCTCGTTTTTTGAAAATTTGTCTCTGTTTGCCCGAAATCCGCTTCGAAAGACGAGGTGTTAAACAGGCAATAACGAGCGGTTTTGAGAAATTGATGGAGGGCAGTTTTGGAGAGGTAAGTGGTATGTCAGACCTCTCCTGAGGTGGTAAGTGGTATTGGGAGGGGGGGGGGGCCGGTTT
>CBVK0100693000.1:0-11018 GCA_900067695.1 Picea abies
AAGTATTTGAACTAGAGACAGAGTTACTTACAACCATGACCAAGTCATTCCATCTTTCTGGCAATGAGAACAAGATTAGAAGAGCCCTAACCTCATCATCAAAGTCCACTTTTACAAAACTTAGTTGATTAGTAACTGTATTAAATTCATTTAAATGATCTGCATTAGACCCACCTTCTGACATCTTCATATTAAATAATATCTTCATTAGAAATACCTTATTAGACGTCGAGGGTTTTTCATACATTTTAGCTAATGCATCCATCAAATCCTTCATTGTCTTTTCTTTCGAAATATTGAAATCCATCGACATTTCCAAGATCAGTTGTATCATTCCTAGAGCCTTTCTATTAAGAATCTCCCATTCTTCGTCCTTCATGGTCTTCAGCTTCTTTTCTACTCCACCCAATGGTAGGAAGAGATCCTTATGATATAAATAATCTTCCATCTGCATCTTCCATAACTAATAGTTTTGGTCGTTAAATTTCTTGACCCTAAACTTTCCATCTTCCAACATTGCTCCCACTCGAACGAGGAGCCCTCTTTTCCTGTGAGTTACCTTTCGCTCTGATACCAGTTAGAAAAAAAGGACCACGGAGCAATAAAATAAAACAAATGAGGAAACAAAACACAGAATATACACAATACAAGAGAGACACACATTTACATGGTTCACCCAATGTGGGCTACGTCCACCAGAGAAATTGCCAAGTCCTTCCTTTATTATTATCCAACAAATGAAGGGATACAACCTACAACAAAACTCATTGTAACTTCCTCTTCTTTCTCTCACAATATCCTCTCTCATAATAAAATACTCACCATCATGCATAGCCGCAATATATTTCCCTCATAATAGAGGGTTGTCTTCTAGGGAAAAAAGCCCTAACATAATTTCTACTGTTAGATCTGCGACCTTATAATGAACGGTTTAGATTTACAATGAAATTACAATATACATTTACAAGGAAATTTTTCCTTCAGGGGATTCACCCTCGAACCCCGCAGAGGGGGTACCCCCCCTCTGCACTCCCCCATGTGGAAGAGTGTACATACTTCTGGGATGTAAAGGATTCATGGGGTATAAACATGGCTGAAAGCAAGGACCTCTAAATCAGGAACATAATCAGGCTCCATAACCAACACATTCTTCATTTCTATACTAATTCTGCTTTCTTATCTGTGTCCTTTTCTGAGATTCCTATCTGTGACTGTCTTTGTTCTGTTGTGGTTCTCTAGGAGGGACTTTCATTCTGCAATATTTGGCCATGTTTCCAAATTTGTTACAATTGTATCATTCCACTTCAGTGCTCAAATATTCAAACCTGTTGTAACTTCTTCTCTGTGTTTCACTAGGCCTTCTTGGATAAACCTTTTGTGTATGAATTTCAAAAGTTTTTATGTTTCTATTGTTATCTCTGCAATTCAAAGCTTTATGTCCAAAATTATTACATGCATAACATAAACCAGAAAATATAGTTTGACACCTGGGAGTTGAAGATCTTCTAAAATGAGGTACTCTTATGAATCCTTCTTCTTCCTGAGGCCTATCTGTTTCTTTCAATCATTGATTATAAAATATGAATCTTCTCAGTGGAGGAGTGTCCTTGTAATTTTATTTGTAGACCTTCCTATCCCTTTTGATTGTTTCTACATAGATTTTTTGATATTTTTCTTGTTCTATTGTTTTGGAGCTTGATCCATTTTCTGTTTGATTGTATCCAAGTCTGGACTTGTCATGATGAGGTTTTTGACTGCTGATAATGTCATTCAAAACTTTTGAGTTGTTCTACATATTTTTATTTTGAATATCATTTCTTAATGTGACAGTTTCTTCTTCCAAATTTCCAATGATCTTGTCTCTTCCTTCTATCTTTTCTTTAAGTGCTTCTTCAATCCTTTAATCTTCTTCAATTTGAACCTTCAAATTTTTTTATCATTTTTTCTAGTTCCTTAGTGTCTTCTTTCTTGTCTGGTTCTGCTTGTATTTTCTTGTTCTTCTTCTTTTCTCTTCTGATAACTTCTATGGCACACAACAATTCTTCTTGGTAGTCAACTTCTACCTCTTCATATTCTTCTTCGGCCTCTTCATATTATTCTTCGGCCTCTTCATATTCTTCTTCGGAGTCTTCTTTATCAAATTATTCTACTGCCATGAATAGAACTCTTTTTGTCTCACTATCACTGACTACATCTTCATATGATGATGAGATGTCTTCTTTGGTGCATAAGTTTTTCTTGAAAACTTTCTTTGTGGTTATTTTGCCTTTAAATGTTTTTTTTTTCTATTTGAGTAACCGTCATCATTTCTTTTTTTCTTATGAGGACATTTTTTAGAAATATGACCAATACCATCACAATTAATACAAATCAAAGGAATATTACCTCTATATCTATCATCGGTTCCCTTGTTTAATCTTCTGACAAAGTTGGTCGCTTCTTCATCTTCTTCTGAGACGTCACTGTTGGTGCTATGTTCTTTTTCTTTTTTCTTTTCCTTTTTCTTTGACCTTTTGGATGCTTTGAAAGTTGCTTCTTTTAAATCTAGATTTTCCTTTTCAGTTCTCATTTCATATCATGTGAAGACTCCATGTAGTTCATCCATGCTTATTGACTTTAGATCTACTCTTTCTTCTAGTGATGATATCTTAGGGTCAAATCTCACAGGAGGAGATATTAGTACCATTTGAACAATTACAGATTCTTTGATTTCTTTTATCAATCCCAAGATTGCATTTATTGTTTCATCGACTAATAAAAAGTAAGCTGTAATATTCTCGTCTTCCTTCATCTTTAGTTTTTAGAACTGACCTTTATAAGTTTGAAGCTTTGCTTCTTTGACTTTTGAATCTCCTTCATAAATATTTCAAAGTTTGTCCCAAATCTCTTTAGCAGATTTACAATGTGCAACTTTGGTGAATATCGATTCTCCAAGACCATTCAGAAGTGAATTTGTGGATTTGGAATTATTCTGACTGAGTTTCACTGCTTTGTCAATTGTTGGTGGAACTTTTGATGCTATGTATCCATCTACAATTGATTTCCAAATTTCAAATCCTTATGCTTGTATATATGTCTTCATCCTTATGCTCCAAAATGCATACTTATGTCCATCAAACTGTGGTATTCCATTTTTATACATGTTGTTTCTCTCCATGATCTACCTTTCAATGGTTAAAATGGTTTATGAAGGAACCTTCTTTGATACCAATTGTTGGATTATTGAGATGGGGGGTGAATCAGTAATAGAGAAATTTAATCCTTTTAAACCATATAATTCAAGTGATATATCAATGTAGCATTATCATCCAATATTTGCAGAGTAAATAAACAATGAACAAATGAAAAATCATACACATACACAGTACAATAGTGTTTTTACATGGAAACCCAAGTGGTAGAAAACCACAGAATGTTTTTTCTTATATGTCTTGAAGAATTACATTCATTGGAAGCATCAACTTCCTTTGTTTTCCAGTTGCAACTAGAAGGAGGCTTCAACCCCCTAGTTTATCAGGCTACAACCTGAGGGAAGCTCCAACTCCCCAATTCTCTGGCTACAACCAAAAGGAGGCTACAACCCCCTATGTTCTTAGGATACATTCGGAAGGTGGCTACAACCACCTGTCCTTTCCCCGTCCAACCACCTTGATGTATAAGTAGAATGATGGAACCAATGTCACATTGTCATTGTGAGATATACTATTGTAAACCTATACCAATAAACCTGCACCAAACAACCTATACCAATAACCTGAACCATGCATCAAGCATGCGTCAACCTGTACCTCAACCTATAATCAACTTGTACCATAAACAAGTACATCAATCATGCACCAACCTGTACCTCAACCTTAACCAAAATACCTCATCAATTTAATCATCCAAATATGATTTGTAACTCTGTAATAGACCTAGTGTATATGATCACATACATGCAGACCTTCCTTAACCTTAACAACAAGAGACTATCATTTTCATCAAACTTTACTTTAGTCTCACATGACTAGTTTTGGATTAGTCAACAACCCTAACTTGAAATAATCATAACTATGTACCTGTAATGAATAAATATCTGAAAATAATACACAATGTTCTTAAGTGTTTTTAATGCAATTCCTCCAGGTTTTACTACTTGGAACCTCTTAGAAAATGAGTTATAACAAAAATGGCATATCTTGTTGAATTTTGGCTTATTCTAGAGAGAGAACTTGTAGAGCGTTCCCCACATGGAATACTTGTATGGATCTGAAAATTGTACATATAATACTAAAGAATGTAGCCTAACCAACACATTTGGTCTTACTAAATTTGGATATGCTATGAATAAGTTATGACGTTTTTACCCAAAACATGTGTTTTAGACTAGTTTCAGGATTAGCCACAAACCCTACTTTCCATGGATTGTAACTACAAAACTACAATGACCCATAAGCTGAAATTTGTACCACAACTACTTGGATATGTTTTCTCAATGGCCTCCCAATTTTGAGGTCTGAATCATTCTAGAAAAAACATTATTGTGAAAATGGTGAGATGACTTGTAACTAACATACCTTGGAAAGCATCATCAAAAGAATTTATCCTCCCTTGAATTTCGGCCTTCTTTACTTCACCTTCCCTCTGAAATTCGGCTTCGATATTCTTTGGTTACCTCTGTCACCTGTAGATATTCAATATACTCAAGTGTGATTGAAATGAGAGAGCCTTGCATCTTATTTATACTCTCCAAGTAGCTTCCTTAGAAGCATCTTCTAGGCCACATTGTCCACATAACCACTTTGTCCACATAGTCACCTATGTCCAACTTTTCCCAATTTTCCACTTGTCCATGTATCCAATAGCCACTTGACCACTTAACCCATTTTTCTAATTTTAAGGTTAACCTTCTTTTAACCACTTTTCATAATTAGAAAGTTCTCCATTTACTTTATTATTTAAATAATCCTCCTTAACTTTGTCACTTCACTTTATTATTTAAATAATCCTCTTTGATTTTGTCACTTCACTTTATTATTTAAATAATCTTCTTTGAATTTGTCACTTCACTTTATTATTTAAATAATCCTCTTTGAATTTGTAACATCACTTTATTATTTAAATAATCCTCTTTGACTTTGTCACTTCACTTTATTATTTAAATAATTTCTTCTTTGCAAGCACTTTGACTTCTTTGACCTTTTGGGGTTTCAAGTCAATCATATGAGGGTCCTTAAACTTTGTAAGGCCATAAATCTCAAACTGTGAGGAGTTATGTGACGTTCCACATACCACCGGAAATGGAATGACATGTACTATCCAATTATAATAGTTTTACCTGCAAATATATCAAAACACATACCATTATACATCAAACAAACTTGGGTCCATTACCCAAACCTTTGTGCTACCGAAATTTCCTACCAGACTTTCTTCAAGGGTTGACATCAATCAAAACAAAACCAATTAATCAACAATTGGTGTGGTGAGTATGGATCGAACATGTGACATTCATATGAGAAGAAGTTGTGAGAGGGAAACACTAGTGGATATAGTGGCTGGAAATAAAAAATGACCAAGTGGGTGTCATTGGGAAATATACCCCACGGACTAGCAAGCTAGGGTCAAACTTGCATGCAGATTATGACCGTAAAGAAATCACTTTTAACCTACCACCCAAAACTTAAAACCCCTTTTTCACATACATGCATGGAAAGGAACTACTAACCTTTTTACTAATGTTTGGTGTAGATCCTCCGTTGCGCTTTGCCCGCTTGCTTGCACTGCTCCTTCCAAAGACAATCTTGCAATCAAGACAAACCACTAGGCATGCATGATACTTTTCTACTTGAGGGTTAGAAATTAAGCATAAATTAAACACATCATAGAGAACTCACGCATTGGGATGGGAAAAGTATTCTTTTATTATTTTCAAAATGAATCAACTTACAATCAATGTTGAGACCGACCACCATTCCTTGATCCTAATCCTGGACTCCTCCTCTTCTTTGTCCTCCAACTACTTTGCGTTAATTATCCTTAGGCTTGAGGAAAGGCTAAAGGGTTGGGACAAATGGATTCGGCAATTGGGCAGAGTTTCTTTGCAGCTAGGGTTTTGGACGAACTCTCGGCCATGCATGGCCGGGAGTTTCAGTTAACTGACCCATAGATTTTTGTCCCATCGGCAACTTTCATTTTTTTGTGCTTTGTTAGGTAAACACGGGCTGTAGTAGGCCTGCCAGCATTCAAACGCATGCAGTAGTGGGTTAGGGTGCATGTGACTTTACCTGAGAGGATTTTCAAAGAGGTTTCTCAGCAGATGTTTTGGCAATGAAGGGATATGAATTGGCCTGATGCCAGGTAAGCATGTGTGGTGCAATTTAGGGTTATAACAGATGCCCCCTAATTTGTGAGGTTATAAGAGCATCTGATGGCTGAAATACATTACCAATCTTTTACCAATCTGTACTGATATGCTGAATGAGTGAGCCCAAGAATCAGGAATCAGGAGGTGTCATCTGCAAAATAAAAAATGTCTCACCGAGGCGGGCATACCCATTCTCAGGATAAAATAGAACCATGGCTACCAATCAAATACACTATAGATCCATGTCAAATGACTATAAAAAGTAGCCACGAATAATACACAGCGGAGCTATATCTCGAAATCAGAAAGATATACATATAAAGTATTCATCTCCCAGAAGATGATTCGGCCTGATGGTTGTACTTCAGAGCTCGAGCAACAACTTCAAAATCTGCTAAACTCAGGTAGGAGTGTAATATGAGTATACGACTGCACTACCTAGAGGTCTTCGACGACTCGTTGGTTATAGATTTGATAATCTTTATGATCAGACTGAAGGCTTCAGTGATTTCGAACAAGGACTTGATTGGACGTTCAGGATGGCCGGGTATGCGGACAAGAGACATAATGCAAAGGGGCTGACTCAGGCTTAATGACAAACTTCCCTTGGATAATAGCACGACAAGTGATAATACTCAGGCAACATATATTTTAATCATAAGTCTACGAAGTAGGAGGCAACGCAAACTCTCCATATGTTTGGAAGAGTAACCAAACAGTGGAGGACACAACTCTATATAGAGAGAATAAGCTTCCTAAGGTTGTACAACATCCCATAGTCTGATGATCAAACAGACAAATGTGCTTCATCCAAGGGCGACTCATTATGCTGCCAATAAAGAAAATACTTTTCCCATCTTCTTTTTGTGGTATATTTTATTTTTTTTGTTCTTTTTGATGATTTGTGAAAAAGAATAAATGAATATTACGTTACAATGGAGGAACAAGTACTGCAAACATACAAGCTCAAGGCACAAGGACCAGACTGATGCTCTGGGGAAATGATACTCGGGAAAAATCCTCTAGTGGCCAAAGGTATTAAGACGCAGAAGAAAACTATTACAAGGATGATGGGTAAGGTATGCAAATGCGGTTGATAGAACACACAATGGTAATGTCCTTCGATGTAAGTTTAACAATCCCAGAGAAGGTAAGCTCGGTGGTTTTTCATATTTAGAGAGTTTGAAAAAGCATAAAAGGAGACTCCGGTGGGGTACCTTTTTCGACAATAGTCTAGTCGGTTCAAAAAAGGGATAAACTAGCACCTATTAGACATTAATTCAAAACCATTTTAACGAGTGTGAAAAGGACAAGATCACTTGACTATTTTTTCACTTTTAAGGAGTCTGAAAAAAGCTTAACTATGGACTCTGTCAGGAATGTTCTTCTGGACCATTTTAACGAGTGTGAAAGAATAAGGTCACTCGACGATCTTTTCAATTTTAGGGAGTCTGAAAAGAGATTAATTATGGACTCCGGGGGGGTTTCTTTTTCGTAAATTTAGTCCTCAGGCCCGAAAAAGGAATAAAATTATACCTGAGGATACTCTTCTAAAGAATGGGAATTCAATAGAGTATTCCTTTGTTCATATAGTTGACCGTCCATATCGAAAAAGGGGTAAACTACCACCGGACAGACGTGACTTCAAATTTCATTTTAACGAGTGTGAAAGGCCACAAGATCGCTTGAAAATCTTTTCATTTTTAGAGGGTCTGAAAAGGGCTTAAAAGGAGACCCGTTTAAGGAACGTTCTTCTGGAACAATTTAATGAGTATGAAGAAACAAGGTCACTTGGCAATATTTTCATCTTTAAGGAGTCTAAAAAGGGCTTAAAGAAGACTCCTCAATGGTTACTTTTCTCAGTTAATCCGGACGAGATCAAAAAGAATAAATGTAGTCTCGCTGGATGTTGCTTTCAGATCTCAAAGTGAGCTTGAAAAACAAAAAGGTTAGCTCATGATAGACTCTTTGTGGGTCGATGCCTAGCATCTCCTCGGGGGAGTTGTATGCTCCGACGAAAATATTGTCTATGACGCCAGGGGTTCTGGAGATATTGATAGGTATCACTTCAGCAATGGTTTCCATATTACCCTTAGCATAGATCTTGTGTGTAGCTAAGCGATTAGTATGAAAAGACCTATTTCCAGTCATAGTCACGGTGAATTCTCCTGCTCTGATTCAGATTAATTTTGGGAGGAAATATGATCTCTGATGAAGATCTTCCCAAGGTTTTTCTGGACTAGTCATTGCTTCGAGTACTGCTTCATCAGAAGGCAAGACTAAGTCTAAAGAATCGACGTTAGCAAGAGAACCCTCAGCCCAAATAGGCTCTAGAAGTGGATCTAACTCTTGTGCAGGAGTCGGATCAGGGTTATCTGAAGCTTGCTGGACTAAAGAGTACGCTACTTCAGTAGTTGACAAGGGCATGGACATGCTAGGGTACCCTATCTCATCCATCATGGCTGATGGGGAAGGAAAAATCCAAGGATCCTCAAAGTAAGTCATGCGGAATGACGAAACTTGAAAAATCTCAGCCTTATGGTGATTAGATATAAACTTGACATCATCATGAGGAGGTGCGTAATTGAAGGTACCCATCAAGGATGGGCACAAACCAACTCCTACGTTAATGACATCGGGCTAAGGATTATCAATCATGGGAACTGTGGATGCCCCCAAAGCTGGGTCAGGTCTAGAGAAGGACAGTTGATCAATGGTCACTATCCGACCCTCGTGTGGAAACAAGAAGACTTGGAAAACTGTAGCAACCACAGATTGCATAGCATAAGTCCAACTCTGACATAACAAGAGGTTATAGTTGAGGGGAGCATCGACTACCTCTACTTCAACGCAGATGGTCTTCCCTCCTAACTGCACAGGGAAAGAAGGAATGATGCCATGTGGGCGGAAAGAATGACCGTCGAACACAGTGAGGAGAGTAGGTGATGGAGAAAAAGTGGGCTGACCAATGGCTTTCCGACATGCTAACGACATAACACAAGTTGAAGCACCCTCGTCGACCATAGTGCAGAATATATTCCGTGTAAAAGTTTTCATGAGATGAGCCACTACTATCTGAAACGCGACGTGGTAAGGCAGACGAGGCTTCAAGTCGATTGTATCTAACATGATGGTACCCGGGTTACAAGTCTCAGTAGATCCTAAAGTAGTCAACAAGGCTTTCCTCTGAGCAGGGAAACTTTCGAGGACCCCCAAAGCAGACATCGCACAAGGGGTTTGTGATAAATCCTCCACCACAGAGTAATTATGGGAGGCCCTTGCATTTGGGTTGTGAGAAGGTTTCTTAAATGCACCCTTTGGAATGCATGTCATTGTTTCTCCCAACGTCTTCTCGATATGTAGAGGAAGAGATGGGAGGTCGGCTTCTTTTCCCTTCTTGGAAGTGCTTGGTTGACTATAGGCATGTGCTCTAGTTGATAGAAAAGCATCACCTTTCACCATATATACATTCGTGGGGTTGTTTGAAGATAGAGGGGGTCCTTGACTACCCCCTTCTGTGCTTGCAGAGGCTTGAGTTATATTTTTCCCATGTTGAAAGGGATTAGTCAGCACTGCCTGTTGTTGTTGTGTGACAAACTTTTGGGCCTCTGTAAGTCGAGGACAAAGATGGGTCGGGTGGTCTTTCGTGCACAAGTTGCATGGATACCTCGCCTTCCATTTTTCCATGTTGTCCCCACCAGCATTATCAGTGGGTTTTTTCTCCCCCCTTACCTTTCTTTCATTGTTTTTTCTTCCCTTTAGTTTGTTGAGTGGCCTTTGGGTTAGTCGACTGTATGGAGTGTACTTTCGACGTTTGGGTAGGAGAAGTAGCCAAAATAGTAGTCTGGTTGGCCGCTGAGTGTTGGATAGATAACTGTTGCAATTGTTTTGTCAATTGCTCAGCGGGCTTGGTTTGTGTTGAACCAACAATACCATAGGCATGTGGTCCAACTCTCTGTCTAGTTTTATCCAATATCGATCATGGTGCATTCGGAAAGATGTTGTACAATAAACCAAACTAAGAATAGATAAGATCAAACTGTTGATCTCTCATGATGGCATCTTCTTCGGAGAAAACTCCTGAAGTCACGACATATTTGGATAATTGTGGGACTAAATACATAAGGAACCACTCTAGTAGGAATGCTGGTGGGACTAGTACTTTGATTAGACTCTTTCAACATCTCCACTCTCGGATATGATCAGAGATATGGTCCGCTGTTGTCTGTTTGAAATTGTTAAGCAACTCGGTGCCAATGTCATATCTCACAAGTAAATGGAAATGATTAAGGAAGGCCATCGCCAGTTCGCCAAAAGAAGAGTATCTTGAGCGATCAAGCTTGATGTACCATTTCGCGGTACTCCCGATAAGAGTGCGTTGAAACAATCGCAATTGGACGGAGTCATCTTTCAATGAGTTAGATGAACATCAAAGATGGAAGGTAGTCACGTGATCACCTGGATCTCCGTTAGGCTTGGCCTCGAACTTTGGAATGTTTGAAGGAAACTTTGTTGGCATAAGAGGCCAATGTGGATCGTGACAAATATGATCATTTAACAACCTTGTCAAATCTGGCAAGTGTAACGTCGCTAGGAATGGTAGTTTGGGTTGTTGCTGATAGCCTGGGAAAAAGGGTCCTGGAGTTTGACTGGCACCAGGTTGCTAGGAAAA
>CBVK0100694066.1:0-19437 GCA_900067695.1 Picea abies
CCTTTTGTTATAGAAGGTAATGTATATATTTTTGTTACTAAATAAAATGTTTGTTGTTGCATATATAACTGCTGAAGGGGATGGAAATGCAGATCATGATGCATGAGAGAGATGGAAAGGGGAATCCATAATGGTTGATATGACCCCTACCAAACCAGTACTTTGTTGGATTGAAATTTTTTAGACCCAGAACAATCCTCTGACCTAGAGAATTTAATTACCATTCAAGCTGGTAGTTGGGAAGTCTTCCTCAAGAGTTAATGAGGAGATGGACAAAGTAACCTTATGGAAAATTCCTAGTCTGAACCACGAAATTGGGAATTGGACACATGAAATCTTGATGAGGAAGGAAAGAAAAGGAAGGAAAATCATGGGCATAGAAGAGGATGCAAGGGGAATGGGTTTGGTGACCATTTTTGAAGAGGGAGAGAACGTGAATCCCTATGGTTCTGAAGAGAACTGGAAAACAAAATTGTTTATGGGTACAAGAACTTTGGGGTAGCATTTTCTATCTAAGTTGATAAACAAGGTTGTAGAGAAGATGAGTGATTAATAAAGCACTCATTGTATACCCCCTTGCTTGGTGGAGATAAAATTGTTCTGCCAATTTCTTGTGGGAGGAGGAGAGTAACCTTCGTCCTTGGTTGTTGCTGAACAAAAGGAAGAATATCTTTATGGGCATCATGGTCTAGCTAGGGGGTGTCCAATGGTAAATATTTCCAGGAGTTGTTGTGCCTATGGTTGGGTGGAAAAGGGCATCCCTTTCAGCAGTTGCAACATTTTATAGTTCTAGATAAGTATATTTTTCTAAAATCTCTGTAGTGTTAAGTTCAAAAATAATTATAGATTTTGTTTGAGAGAAATATAAGTTCAATTTTCTATTAAAAGTTCCTTGAAAATTCAGGTGTGAATGTGAGAATGTTATAGCTAAATTTTATGTTGGTGAACAACTTCACTATGTGGTTGTCTATTCCAAATTATAGGTGTAATTTTTAAGGTTGATCTACATTTACAACTCATATTCTGTTTCTAAGAGCAGACAAAACAACTAGAACATCTACAAAAATTTAAAAAGAAATAGATAAACTATCTACCTAAGATTAATTATGATCTAAAGGTGCTCTAGAGTTATATATTAGAATACTTAGTAAATAAAAAACTTCAAGATTGTATTTGGGATTTAAGGAAATAGTCCAAATTTTATTAAACATTAAAATTCATTATAAATGAGGAATTTCATAAATTTGTTAAATACAAAAGCTCCAAAAAAACTTTGTTTGGACCTTAATAGATGTTTATGCTAGTTATGGACTTTAATAAACACTTATGTTAATTATGGGCTAAAATCCCTACAAAATGGACTTTAATAAACACTTATGTTAATTATGGGCTAAAATCCCTACAAATCTGGAAGGAATTCCCTTAAATTGGGGAGCTGTAACTTCTAGTAGAAAACTAGAATTTACTATGGGGGAAAATCCTCGCTTTAAGACCAACTCCTTAAATTTAAGTAGAGAAAGTAAATCTCGGTAATAAGGGGAAAGTTTACTCCTTTACATGTGAGGAAGGGAAATTATAAACCATAATTTAAATGGAGAAATTTTCCTCTTGAATAGGATATTTATTAAAACTTTACCAAATATTGATTTCGTGCAAGGATATGGTAGTCTCTCTCTCTCTCTCTCTCTCTCTCTCTCTCTCTATATATATATAATCCACCCATGATCAACCTCTTAATAATTTTGTAATTATTGGGACTTCGGGCATTGGGAGTGATAGACGTGTGAAATTGTTATATATATATATATATATTGGAAATTTATGAAAATCTAGGCACAAATGTTGATGGGGTTTATTATAAAACTAATATATTACAATGAACACATAGATGAGATCAAATCCTTTTCCATTTAAATTATTATTTAACGTGTAATGTATGCACGTGGGACCACTTCGTGACTTTGAGACTTTGGGGCTTAGGGATGTTGAAGTGATTGCATTGTGATAACTCTTGAAGTCTCCTTAGGAAAAAAAATAATGGAAAATTATAATTCTTAGGTAAAAATTATTAGGGGCTTATGGTATTATAATATATTATAATATTATAAAACCCTTACCTAGAGTAGATAAACCTTTTCCCAAATAATTATATTATATACATATTATAACCCATGTGTGTGGGACCACTTTGGGACTCCGAAAGTTCGGGAGTTCGGGAATTGAGAATGTTTAGGGTGATAGAGTGTATGAGCTAAAATGTCCGAAGGCCCAAAACTACCTTTCTCTATTCCAAAGTTTGCATGAATATTAATGCAATTTAATTACATTATATCTTTGCACGTGGATGAGGCCAATCCCTTTCCTTTTTGAAATTATTATTTAATGTATAACACATATAGGTGTGGACCCCTATGGGACTTCGGGATATTTGTTGTTATAGAATGCACGAGCTAAAATTGTCGAAGGCCCGGACCTACTTTTCCATGTTCCAGTGATTATAATAAATAGTAAATGTAATTAATTACATCATATTATGTTTAGTGAGATTAAGAATATGAAATTAATTATAATAAATAGTAAATGTAATTTATTATATTATAAGGTAATATAATTAATTACATTTTCATCATAATATAACCTAATTGGGGCCCTCTTTACAACATCGACATTCGAATTTTTCTGGGTATTTTCATAAAAATCATAAAGAGTAATTACATTGAAGTTAAGAGATTTAGCATATTAATTGATTTTAATAATCCTCGGTGTAATAAATGATAATTCATTATATTACAATGTAATTCACTATGATTATATTATAATATAATTAATTAAAACTATTTAGTGACATGATTGGGTTATACGTTAATGTGACGGTATTGATATAATAATTAACCCTAATCCACCCCGAATTGTGGGATTCCCAAGGTGAAATGGAAGTAATCCTTGGTTTTATCACGCTCGTAATTTAGGCCAAATGAAAATGCAATTACAAGGTTAATGAATTAATGAATATTAACTAACCCTAACAAGGATTAATTAAATGATTAGTAAAGAGAGAGATTTGATTATGATAATTATTAATTAATTTAACAAGCCTATAAGAGCTAGAAAAATGCCAAGCTCTGGTTGGGCGAGTCTTTGTATGCAATGATGATGAGGCATGCCAGGTTAGAGGGAGCCACGTGGGTGCCACATGGTGGTGAGTGACTCTAGTCAATGAAGGTCAAAACAACTTTGAAAGACCATAACTTCCTATCTAGAACTCAGATATGGAGAATGGTATAGTCATTGGAAAACCCTCATCGAATCAAAGACAATGGAATCCTAGTTACATGGAATTCGAGATGATTGAGAAAAGTGAAAAATTTATACCCCATCCCTTAAAACAATACTTAGGGGTCGGGTGTGTAACATCGATGGAATCTTGGGTCACAAACATACGTGAATCTATTCAAGGCTTCAGTGCATGCATAGTGGATATAGAAGCATGTAGAACACCAAGTACACCACATGAAGAGAGAGAGACGAGGAAGCAAATTGTGACAATAATGGTAGACAATATAAAGACTCTATAAGTAGAGTGCGCGTATATATAAAAAAATACTATGGGTGTTTGGAAACAACTGAATGATGGCAAGGTGCAACATGAAATAACTCAGGAGATTCAAAATGCGCAGGGAAAGGTGCAAAAATTACAAGAAACAATAGGCACATTTCCACCAACAGAGATGGTAACTACAATGAATGAGAAACTAAAGTTGTATTAAAAAATGAATCAGATTAGGGTAGACCCACACGATTTCATGAAATAGATATAAATTTTACATAAAGAAGAATACACAGTGACAACGACCCTCACAGTGACTGAAGGCATCATCAAACAAGCAGTTGAACAAGGCGCCGAGAAGGTGTAGGCTCACGTGACAACTAAAACAATAGACCAAAGTTTGTATAAGGAAATAGAGGTCAAGGAAAATTCCACAACAATGAAGGTGACCTTCGAAGCATTGATGGAAAACTAGAAACAGTCCTGAGTGGCTCACAATGAGCCATAGGTGCGTGTTGGGGGCCTATTGGAGAGGAATTTTGGATAAGTTTTAGGATCTATGCCAAAAGGAAGTTGAAGAGTAAAAGGAATTTAGAAGATGGACCAGAGCACACGACGAAAGAATACTTCAAGGAGTCAAAGAGTTCGATAAAAGGATGTGAGACAAAACAATGCACAAAAGGCGGTAAACGGTTATAAACCATTGGGTTTTAGGGACACTTGGTCGACTTTAGTAATGGGATTATAAATATTTGTATATATAAATATGTAATGGGATTTGGAATGGGAGAGGCTGAGAGAGGAGATATGATGTGTGTTTTCTAGTGATTTTTGGGTAAGGGAGTTGAGCGAAGGAAGAAATATAAGGTATAACTGAGGAGTGAACTCACACTGCAACAGAACGACTAGGAATGTTTGGTAAACAATATTGTTGCATATTTTTTAGCGCAATGTGCAGTTGTAATAGAACTACTAATGAATAATATAAGAAGCCAGTTGTTGTGGATGTAGCCCAAATTGGGTGAACCACATAAATTTGTGTATTGTGATGTATTATCTTTGCACGTTATGATGTCTAATGCTATGGTGTAAATGTGTTTTTTACTTATGATGTTATAATTTCACACACTTAAGTATCTAATAATTGAATGAACATTTAATGAGAGAATGTCGCATTTAGACCAGGTTGAATGTTGAGTAACTATGAGAACTACGCACATGAGTAAATGAGAGGTTGAATGCCTCACTTCCCCTCAACATTGCAGAACTTTGGTTCCTGCAGCCCCTCTAGATACATCAGGTGAGACTTCACTTTCTCTACAGGTGATTCTGAAAGGGTCGGTATCTAAGGGTTTTGTTGGTATTTGAATGATTAACCCCTAGTGCTCCCCCTGCTCACCAACATAGAGGCACCAACCTCCACTGATGAAATGAAGGTGGATAAGATAATAAATAGAATAAAATATATACACCTATAATTTCAAGAAAATATAAAGAAATATTAGGAGAATTATAAGGCCAAACATATCAATACATGACCAAAAATACATTAATGAATGATCTATAAATTTTCATGGATATTCCATAGGAATAGTTCATCATAAAATATCTTATGATACTTTGAAATCACTCATTATGTTTATTTCACTTCAAAATTTATATTTAATATTAATATCTTAGTGCAAAAATTACTGAAACTGAAATGTAAGAAGTTAAGAAAATGACACACCATCCCCATAATCAACACAAGATGTACTCTGGAAAAAATCAGTACAAGAAAAACCTTACTAGAAGGTGAGACCTATGCCTTGATATTTTCTTCTCAATTATTTAACATATCCTGATAACCATCTAAGTTTAGGGTTAGTATTTTTTACATGCCTCAACTCCTAGTTAGGGTCAATTTTTTGGATCCTTTGGAATCATCTTGGAATTACACATGTGACTGGCTCCACATGTATGAGTAATGTGAGTTGATGCCACATCCACTTAGTATCATGGTGTTCAACATGATAGGTCAACTTGTGAGATGCATAAGTTATGCATATGAACTTCAATAGAGGTGATATTCATATTGTAAGAAATATCTTGAGGTGTAGAATATCATTTAGAGGCTAAGAAATTTATTCACAATTTTTTTACCACAAAATTATCATTTTATCATTTAAGGTATTGATATCCCTTGAGTTGTAGGGGTAACTAGAGGATTGATATACATGTGGTTTTTATCACAATCAATAGTTCCACAAATGAGATCTATGGTTTGTTCGTAGATGATTTTCAGAGATGCTCCTAATGTTTTCTTAATTGGCTCTGATGATCATAGATGGTGGATGGAGATTATATAAAATATTTTCATACATTGTGATATTTTTCACACATATGATGATATTTCTTTTCTAATGTGCAACATGAACATTGTAATCGTTGGTTTATTCTAATAATGGCTCATAGAACTCTAAATTGTTGTCTCTTACTGGATAGTACCATGGTGGGTTCATAATGTCCCTTTAGATAAGTGTGTGACCTTTTGGGTTAGGTTGTACTACCACTGACCTGGGTATGTGTTTCATGTCATTTTACCTAGCCATTTTCCAAGCCTTATCATTTTCCAACCATTTTCATGCATATTCATGATCTCCCCTTTTTATGATTGACCTACCATATGCCATGTAGCAAGGTCTGGAATAAAAAAGGAAAATACCATGTATGAAAATGCCTAATAAAATAAAAATAGATAAAAATCCTCATGGTAGAAGTATCCAAAATTATTATTATACACATGATCCATTCCACCTTGCTATAAATCTTAATTTCCCAAAGTCTCATTCTCCAAATAAAAGAAAATTCAAAGAAAGGACTAGCAAATAAAATAAAATAAAATTAAATATGAATAAAGGGGTAGTAAGAAAAAAATTCTCATGGAATGGTACTTATGATACTCTACAATCTCTCATTATGTTTGTTTCACTTTAAATTTTAGATTTAATATTACTATCTTAGTGCAAAAATTAATGAAAAATATTGAAACAGAAATGTAAGAAGATAAGAAAATGACACACCATCCACATAATGAACACAGGATGTACTATGGGAAAACCCAATAGAAGAAAAACATTTCTATAAGGTGAGACCTATGCCTTTTTCTTTTCTTTTCGGTTATTTAACATGTCTTAATAACCATATAAATTTAGGGTTAGTTTTTCTTACATGCCTCAACTATTGAATAGAGTCAAGGATTTGGATCCTCTATTATCATCTTGAAATTACACATGTGACTAGCTCCACATGTATGAGTAATGTGAGTTGATGTCACATCCACTTAGTATCATGGTGGTCAATGCAATAGATCAATCTGTGAGAGGCATAGAATTTTCATATGAACTCCAATTGAGATGATCTTCATTTTGTTAGAAATATCATGATGTGTAGAATAACATTTAGAGAAACTTTATTCACAAAGTTTTGACCCCAAAAAATATCATTTAAGGTATGGATATCCCTTGAATGGTAGGGGTAACTAGAAGATCGATACACTTGTGTTTTTTATCACAATAAACAATTCCACAAATGTGATATATGGGTTGTCCATGGATGATTTCTAGAGATGCTCCTAATGTTTACTCAATTGATCTTGATGATAATATATGGTGGATGGATATTATACAAAATAGTTTCATACATTGTGATATTGTTCACACATATCATGATATTTATTTTCCCATGTGCGCCATGACCATGGTAATAATTGGCGTATTGTAATAATGGCTCATAACAATATGAATTGTTGTCTCTTATTGGGTTGTACCATGGTGGGTTCATACTTTCCCTTTAGATAAGTGTGTCACATTTTGAGTTAGGTTAACTACCATTGACCTATCTAGGTGTTTCATGTCATTTTCCCTCGCCATTTTACATGACTTATCATTTTCCAACTATTTTCATGCATATTCATCATCTCCCCTTTTTATGATTGACCTACCATATGTCATGTAGTAAGGTCTAAAATAAAAAAATAAAATACCATGTATGAAAATTCCTAATAAAATAAAAAGAGATAAAAATGATTATGGTATAAGTAGAGAAGATTATTATTATACACATGAGCCATGCCACCTTGATATAAATCCCAATTTCCCAAAGTCCCTTCTCTAAATAAAAGAAAAGATGAAGAAAGGGGTAGTAAGAAAAAAAGTCTCAAGGAATGGTAACTCAATGCTATGTGCTCCCTCTCAATGCACACATGCAGAATAAAAGTGATAATACCTAGCTCTTGAAATATGGAAGACCTCTATAATCATCCTATGTGACTATGTGGGTCAATTCATGAAAACACCTTTTACCTAACACCACATTTATCACAACAACTACACCTAACTAAGACTCCTAGGAAATTATTATTGTCTTAGGGTTTCCCACATGTAATAGAGGTTAATCATGTCTATACCATTGTTAACTTAGGAAGGGATAACAAATAAGTGAGTCATCGAGTTATTAAAATATTTCAAATAATGTTTCACCACCTAACGACATATATTTGGAGGCATAAAACATCACTTTGAGGAGGTGTACATGCCTTGGGTGGTGTGTTACTTGAGGAGACCCATCCATATCAGTTTTTGAACCACACGTGCCAACTATTTCATCCACTGGAGAGGAAACATTGCACTCATTTGGACCATGGACTGAGATATATCCACATGTGCCTTCTTATTTCACTCAACATATTTTGAAGAGACATTGGATGGTTTTGAGAGGATAGTCCTCCCACCTTGACATGTATTCACACGTGTGGTGCTTGTTGGATATATTTTGGGAATATTGTTGTACATATTGTTGGGTTGAATTCCTTGAGGAGGGTATATACTATGATTTTACCAAAACCATTGCACTATTTTGAGGAGGGCTTCCACCTTCTTGGACCATCTATTATATTGAGAGTCTACATGAGGCATTAGTCCACCATAAAATATTCTTTTGTTGACTTGTCCTCTCAGGTTATTTGGAGGATATTAGTTTTTTTAGCATAGATATAGGGTTAGGTATGGATATACTATTATTTTATTGATAGGGTTGTTAATATAGAACTCTATAAATAATAATATCTTTCATATGTAATAATTTGTTGAAAGTGCTTTAGAATCTTTGGAATACAATTATTCTTCTCTCTTTTTCAAGATATCATGGAATGAATATCAATTGGGTCTATCTCGTGTCTATGTGGGATGGAGTATTATCCTCCCCACCTAGGTTCTATTCCCATTAATGAAATTCATTATGAATAAATTTTTGAAACATAATTGAGCCTTGTTGTTGATCTAACATTATCCAATGAAGAATCTAGGGTTTAACCTAGGTACCATTTTTTAAATGAGGGGAAGTAGACGAGGGTTTTCCATAGGAGTTGATACCTAGAAAAAACAAAAAAATATACTCTGGAATGACTATGATACTTTCTTAGTATACATTGGAAAATCATATTGTAGGTTTAGATTGTCAAATTTGACTCGAGGAGATATAGAAGAGAAGTCTTGCTATATTGGAAGAGGTTCTTCTAATAATTATTTGTACTTTGTATTAAAGATAAAATATTATTCTCTATATGTCTTGAGAGATGATGAATAATTTGAATATTAGGACAAATCTACCCTTGAAATCAACTTTGAAGTGGATCTCTTATGAGTCCCTTCCCTTCCTTAACTTGTGATTTCTTTCTTTACCAAATATAGGGTTGTTTATTGGATTGTATTTTACTACCATACCAACCCACATATCTTTGATAAAACTTCCCTCTAATTTGACATAATTGACCACATATCCAAAAACAAAGTTATGCACCAGCCTTTGCTTTCAACCAAACCCAAAAACATAAAAACAAATTCTTCTTTATTTTCCATTTTAGAAATCTATAAGTTACAATAGTTAAAACCCTTAAAAAAATCACAATTTAAAGTTATTTCAGACTCAAATAATCATCATAAGCTTGAATCCATAAGTAAATAAGTAAATCCTAAGATTATAGCGTTAAAATCTTGCTAGATTTTCATTTTTTAGCCTCTTTTATTTGTTGTTCTATACTTTAGAAAAAGGTTACTTAAATCTGATTTTTTAAATATGGAATTTAGAAAGATATGTTAAAACCCTAGATAATATTTTGACCTAATATCATTTTCCCTCTTTGACTACAATGTATTGATCTTAGTTAACCATAGATATTCCCCACTATAATAGAAATCATCTAGCCTCAAGAGAGAAAAGAAAGACTACCAATGTGATAGTGGGTAGTTTGTCTAAGTTTCCCCTAGGTTATCATAATTTTTTCTTAGGGCTTTTTACATAAAGTGAGAACCTAGGAGCTAATATTTTGTCACCATTGATGGGAACATAGTCCATTACCCCATGTTTGGAATATATGAGATTTATTTACTGATGAGCCTTGAGTTAAAGTATCATCAACATTGTATAATCTCATATAGAGACTCCAAAAAGTGAACATGTACCCAAGAGGTATTCCACAAGGAACTTCTCCAAGGAGCTAGTTCATTTGATCCTAGAACTATAAAAATATTATAGAAGGTGAATCAATAAGGTATAGAATTCAAACAAAATAGATTCACTTGTCATAGAATATATAAGGTTCTCATTTTAAGAGAGCATTTCAAATCCTACCCAAGTCACAATGGTCAATGAAGAGGGTGCACCTTGGTTGGATGAAGTATTCTAGCCATTGAATTTTTCCAACATTAAAGGATATCCCCACATGTACTTGATAGGGTCAATGATAAATTGCCTACATTTCAAGGAATTAATTTTGTATCCACCAAGGATCATTGAAGGGTATTTATGGCATTGATATAAAGGAGTGGAGTGAAGTAAAAGGATGCATTGATGAGAGTTTTTGTACTCTCCATAGAGGATGGTGCCATTGATTGGTTCACAAGATTAACAATCATTAATATTAGAACTAAAAATGAACTCGAACATGAATTCATAGAAAGATGGGGAGAAAAGGAAGACAATAGATATTTACTTACTTCACTCGATATTAAAAAGAGGAATTAAAATGAAACTATGGAAGATATTAATAAAAGATTCAATAAGAATGTTTATAAAATCTATGATGATATCGAACCTCTAAACGTATCCATCCTCATTTATTATTTTGATGCATTTGATGGTGAGCTAAATTTTCCTTTAAGAGAAAAGGATCCATAGAACCTTAGAGCTACTCAGGATGTAGCAATCGAGATAAAAAGAATATGAGTGTAGTTGGTAAGGAAAATCATCTGAGTCCCTCTAGAGGCCAGACCACTATAAATGAGCCTAAATCTAGGGAAATAAACACTATTGACCCAACCCCATACCCTATGAAAATGATAACTAAATCCTTAAATAACATGGAGGTAATTTCACCCAATAAAACATACCGATGCAAAATAGGCACATGCAATTATAAATGTAATAGGAAAACATGTATCCTCCTAAGGGAAGTTGTTGATGAGATAGGACGAGACCTCCTAGGAATTTCGATCCAAAATTCAATTAGAATCAAATAATTATTGTCCCTTTAAACAAAAATAATGTTATGGATCATGAGATAATGTCTTGGTGCAATTCTTGTTAAGAACCTCATGAACAAGACACCTATCTCTATGAAAAGAATATGAATAGGAAAGTGACATGTGCTCAAATTGACATCTTCTTTTTAGAAATCGTACAATAATTTATGCACACATTTTTACCATTTCCATTTCCATATTTATACACTTTTCATCCACAACAATACATTTTTTCTCAAGGTATATTCACTCACGCAAAATGTTATTTCAATACTTATTCATATGTATATTTTAGGAGACTATTAACTTTTGTGCTAACAACGTTTTATAGGAACAAAGATGCACAGGTACCATCCCAACATCAGAGATGCAATTATTGTTCAAGTGTAGTTGTTGAAAATATGGTCATTGTTGTAACTCCCAGTGTTTTGACTCTTGTCGTTTCTGCAACTCTCGATGTTGCAACTCTCACTATAGATCGTTGTTACAACTCTCACCAAATTCCGTTGTTGCAACTCCATAATATCTCATCAATCAAACATGCATATGTCACCAAGGATCGACCAATCAACTAAAAACCACTCAGAAATGCAACAAGGGAAATTGTGCATCAAAATGAAATGGACAACTCAGTCACAACCTATCGTGGTCGATTTTAGTTAGAACACACATGAATTTTGCCTATTTTGGAAAATACAATGTAACAAGATCATACATATCGATTCTTAGGGTTGTCCATCAATTTTCTTATCTCATTTAGGAAGAATTTATTTTGTATAAATACGTTCATTCTTTCTGAGCCCAAGGACAGGGGAAAATCAATAGATATTTTGTAAAACAGAGTTGTATTGAGCCACATATTTTCATTTAATAAAAATTTTGTTTCATTCTTGTTCAATTGATGGTGTGTTAAGTGTTTGAGTGTCTACTACATTCTTATACCAATGCCTCGTCTATGGAGGCAGGGCCCCCTCCTTAGCTTGGTACTATTTGTATCTACTATAGTTTGTAGAAGTAGTCATAGTTTCATTTCTATCTTATTATTCATTTACAATAATTCCTTCATTAGCATCTCATTGTTCTCCATTACTGTAGCTATTGATCACTAAACACTAACATTGTAGGGCAGTGATCTGTGATTGATAAGTGACTAGCTCTAGTTTCTCTTCCTTATTTCTTTCTAGCAATTCCTCTATAAAACATCATGCTACAGTTATGGTGTTTTCTTGTTTCTATAACTCCGTCGTCACCACTTTAGGATGGCATTTTTGAACCTTATCTTTTGATTGATTAAAGTGTAGCGGTAACATATTTTAGTCATTATCATTTATTTCTAGCAAGTCCTCTATTTAATTGTGTTTCTTAATTAATCCAATTATGCTTACTGTAACTTTTTCTTCTATAACGCATGTTGTTGAAACTCTTGTTGTGGCAACTCTTATTGTTGCAACTCTCATTGTTGTAAATCTCACTGCTACACTCATGCATTTAGCTCTCTAATTAACAATTGTGTGGTTTGCTAAGTGAGATAGTTTATTTTCCTTGTTTACAAGCACAAATGTGGTTTGATTATTATAGTCTAAATTTTCATGAGCCATAACATAGCTATCACAATAATCAAGATCACTTTAATACTTGGACAAGTCACGTTTACTTTTCTGTAGGTGTGATTTACTTTCCTGCAAGAGTAATTTATTTTTTTTCCAGTGTGATTTACTTTTCCACAAGTGTGATTTACTTTTCTACAAGTGTGATTTACTTTTCCACAAGAGTGATTTTATTTTCCACAAGTGTGATTTTCTTTCCTGCAAGTGTCTCATTTACTTTCTTGCAAGTGTGTCAATTACTTTCCTACAACATGTGCTTTTATTTATGCAAGTGTGAATTTGGTGTAGTTTAATTCAGTGACTCACTAAAGCATTTCGATATCTTTTCTTTTGAAGTTCATTCAAAAGTACTACAACTGATTGGAAATTACAACATTATATTTTCATATATGGTGCACAACAATTTGTAAGTATAATATGACCTCAGATTGATGATTGAATGCACAAATATTCAGTTTCTTACTAATTTAATTAGGAGGTAATTGAAAAGTCTTTCATTTTTGGTGTCAATGTCGTGGATATGTAAAAATTATAGTTGTTGTTTTTCTATTGTTTCGATTTTCATTTCATTGGGTTGAGTGATATTATTTATTTTTGGGTATTTGTAGAATGTTGTTCTAATCTTTTCTATGTACATAGTTAGAGATCAACAAGGTAGATTCATTATTTCATCCAAAAATTTGTGTAAAAATAATAGTGCAAGTCAATCTCAAGAGGAAAAGGAGCTCAGTCAGACAAACTATCTATCTCCTACAACAAGTTCCATTTCCAAAAGGAGACCAGAGACCTCCACTCAAGAATCTAAAATTGTACATGGTTATATGCACACATAGGCTTCACTTTCAGAAGATATGATCGATGAGGAATACCACTTCAGGGAATTCATCTTTCATAAAGAACCTTGAGAAGAAGAATACAACCCTCATAAGGACACGAAAAATGAATTTGTCAAGGAAGAAAACTTTGTCTTCATATTTCCAATTAGAGGATCAAATGAAGAGGCCAAAATGAAGAATATCCCTCATTTAGGCTTGCAAACGTTTCATGGTATATCTAAAGAATAGCCTGACAGATTTCGCTTTGAATTCTACGTACTTTTTTGAAGTTACAATTATGTTTCATATGCATAGAAATTAAAAAAAATTCCTTCCACACTCAAGAACGCTACACTATGTTGGTTCATGGGCCTTGGTAGGGACAACATCCACACATGGGACAAAATGAAAAAAAAATTCCTAAAAAAGTACCAAGATTATTATAAGGATAAATAAAGGAGGCAGAAAGTATTTAGGATGACACAACATGAATATGAGATCTTTGAGGATTGTGTTGAAAGATTCAACTATAATTTACAGAGGGAAAGGCAAGGAGATTTGGCTCTCAAGACATGACATTTGTTATTCTTCAAAGGAATCCAAGATGATTGCATTGAAATTATCAAATTGATGTGTAGAGGAGATCTTTCTTAGTTATATTATGATGTTATATTGGAACTTTGTCGCAAACATTCTAGAGGTACTTAAAAAATGAGAAAATGACCAAGAAATATATTAACAAGGACTAGAAATATTGTCAGATGTGGACTCACAAGAGTAGAGATATGGGACATGATATAGGAATTCAATACTGATATACTTATCTCCTTGAGCTCCCAGTTGGATACACTACAAATGAAGAAGAAAAAATAAGAGGTAGAACAAGCTTTGTCCATTTTTTTCCCAAAATGCAGAATGAAGCACCCATGGAAAGAAATTTTGTTTGACCAAATTGAGGTTTGTGGAATATGAAATGAGGACCATGAATCAGAGAAACCATTCTTTGTCTCTCAAAAGTGACCATAATAACCTATACCTCAAGGTATGGCTCAAAATAAACCTCAGTATTTCAATTCATATAGTACTAAACCTTCCATGCAGTATGTCTCTCAACCATGGGATATGCTAACACAAAAATGGGTGCTTCCTCCTCCTCCAAACTAGTTATGGCAACATGGGTGGATAAATAGCACTTTAAGAAGCCCTCAAAAACCCATAACATATCCACCCATGAAAATTCTCCCCCATCCATAGATGAAAACGTCCACATCAGCCCCTCTTCGACCAAAAATACCCACACAACCCATCCCTAACCATAATAATGAAATGTTGGGCCCACTAAGACAAGCTTCCAGACTTGATGCCTACTCTACCCATTACATCTCTTCCATGGATTGCAATGATATCCATCTTTTATCTATGAAGACATTAAACAAGGACCAACCTCCTATTAATATTGAAGACTTGAATTAGGATGTCCAGAATGATGAACCAGAACATAAACACTATCATGAAGATTTCAAACCTAATAATGACCATCATGAATTTCAAAACCCACCCTATCTAGAAATACTAAACATAGATAAACCTCTTACTTAGCTCAAGTTTTACTTCGTGGGGGAACTCAGGAATGTGTGTGTTAAACTAACGCTCTTCCAAACCATCAAAGATGTTCATATCTATTCAAAATTTGTATGGTAATTTTTTTTAAGGAAACCTGGTATAAAAATGAAGGACCCTCAAACCATCCATGTTATGGGTAAAATAGCAAACTTGATGATGGGAGGAGTTATCGTGGATAAATACTATGACCCTAGTAAGCCAGTAGTTAATGTGCATATTAATGGTACACTCATTAGAAACACATTAATCCATATTGGTACTACCATCAATGTTATGACACATGATACCATGGAAACTTTGGAGCACATTTGTCTTAGGGAAACCCCAACTATACTCCAACTCATTGGTAGATCAACTATGAAACTAGAGAGAATATTAGAATATGTATTGATATCCATAGATTCATGGGAATATCCCTATGAATTTATGATACTATAAAACAAAGCCTCTCTCAGGGGTATCCTTTAATCTCAGGAAGGCCTTGGTTGGCCATGGATGATGCTTGCATCAGTTGTAGATTAGGCAACACGACCAGTTCCCATGAGACCTCTACAAAGAAATTAACCTTGTATCATCTCGTCAAAACCAACATATATTTTTAAACACTGCTATAGCATGAAGGATAATATAATGACGGAGAAGGAGAAGATCATCAAGTCCTCTTTATAGATCAATACCTAGCCATTAGAGAGAAAACAGAGGACGATGAAATCAACGATTTCATAGCTTCTTCTTCCTCACCCAACTCACACGGTTTTAAACATGTTATGCATCCATAAACATAGGATCATATTTACTCAACAAGAATATAAACTTTAGAACATGAGTCTTCACTTGAAAAAGATCAAGGGTCCCACACAGAAACTATAGAAATCATCCCTAGGAAAACCTTGAAAATTAACCTCGGATTGAATGAACAAAAAAAACAATGACTAGTTAAAGTGATACAAAATCATAGTGATGCCTTCACTTGGGACTACTCTAACATGAAGGAAATCCATCATGAATTATTCACACACCATATATACATTAAAGAATCATCTAGACCCATCTTCTAGTCCCAACTCCAGATGAATCTAGCTCTGAAGGACATAGTTAAGGAAGAGCTACAAAACATACCCACAACCAACTTCATCTATGCAATTTATGTCATCCAATGGGTCTCCCCCCTATTAATGGTACCAAATAAGAATGGTAAATGTAGAATTTGTGTGGATTATTGAGAACTCAACAAGGAAACACACAAGGACCATTTCCCTCTTCCATTCATTAAATAGGTCCTCGATATGTTAGAAAGGAAGAAATACCTTTCTTTCCTGGATGAACTCAGTGGGTATAACCAAATTCAAATCGTTCTTGAGGATTAAGACAAAACAACGTTTACCTATCCATGGGGGAAATTTTCCTATCATGTTCTTCCATTCGGGTTATGTAATTCCCCTTCCACCTTTCAAAGAGATGTAATATTTATATTCTATGATTTAATTCATGATTGCGTGGAAATATATATGGATGACTTTACGACATACAACAATTAATTTGATGGGGCATTAGAAAATATAGAGAAAACATTGATAAGGTGTACTGAACTGAATGTTTCCCTCGACAATTAAAAATTTGAAATGATGTTAATTGATGGAATTGTATTAGGGCATTGCATGTAAGCTAAATGCATCCAAGTGGATCTGGAGAAAATCAAGGTAATATTAAAATTTCTGACTCCACAATTGCATAAATAGGTATGCAGTTTCTTAGTATATGATGGTTATTATCTTCACTTTATTGAAAATTTCTCACGAATCTCTCATCCATTATTTTCTTTGCTTAACAAATATTCTATGTTTTTGTGGACAGAAACCTGCTAGCATGCAATTGAAGAAATGAAAACTAAGGTGTCTGAGGGTCCTATTTTAAGAGGTCCTGATATGACCATATTAAATAAAATAGGAAAAAATAATGTAGCGGTGTATTTCCTTTCAAGACATACATCTAACGATAATGAGCCATGTGTAGAAGATTATTTTCATGATGAGTACCTATTTTCGGTTTCTACTAACTCTCCTTGGTTCACAGATATCACTAATTACTTGGTTGCAAGTAGAATTTCACATTATTTATCTCCAAAAGAGAAACAAAATATTATCAAACTAAGTTATAGGTTCTCATGGATCGAAGATTGTCTGTTCTACATTGAAGTAGATCTCATCATCAGGAGATGTGTGCAAGAAGACGAGATCCATGAGATCTTGAAATATTTCCATGATGATTTGTGTGGAGGAAAATTTGCAGAAAAAAGGACTGGGTACAAGGAATTTCATAAAGGGTAATATTGGCGCACTATCTTAGAATATTCCAAGGAATATGAAAAAACTGTGGTAGTTGCGAGGGCATGGGAAGACTAGTGAAATCAGATGAAATGTCATTACAACCACAATTGTTATTGGAACCCTTTGATAAATGGGCCCTGGAGTTTGTAGGTTTGATCAATCCTCCTTCCCACCGTAGCTCCTACATCCTAGTATGTATATATTACATAAAAAAATGGATGGAAGCTAAGGCACTCTTGGCCGTGACAAAATAATAAGTAGTAGTATTTCTTCATGAAGACATATTCACTATATTTGGGATACCGTGAGAAATAGATATTGATGGGGGAACTCAATTCACTTCAGGGCTCATTAGATACTTGATAGATAAATAAAATGTCAAACACAATGTTATCACACCATATCACCCACAGGACAATGGATAGGTAGAAGGGACAAACAAAAGTCTTGAGGCCATCATCACCAAGAATCTCAGTCTACACCTAAAATATTGGGTCGACGGACTACCTGAGCTCTATGGGCCAACCAAAAAACATGGAGGATTACCACTGGTTGCACCCCATATGAATTGGTGTATAGAAAAAGAGTATTGATGCCGATTGAAATAGATATCCAGAAACTTAGAAAAAATGTACAACTTGGAATGGACTTAACTGAAGCTCAGAAACAAATAGTCCTCTAGATCAATGAACTAGAAAATGCCTCCAGGATGCCTTGCACCACACAGTAGTAATACAACATCAGAGAGCTCAATGGCATGACAATTTCATTAAGAATAATAAATTCAAAGTTTGATATTGGTCCTTGTTATATGACTCTAGGTTCAAATATTTCATAGGGAAGTTTCACACTTGATGGCTCAATCCTTATGAGATTGATACTATATATGACAATGAAGCCATCGAAATTCACACTATTTGTGATGAGACAAATCCTTTGATGGTAAGATGACACATGATTCAATTATATCATAAACCTTTATCCATGGAACCTTTCTTGAAGAGAATCACTAGTGGATGGCTCGACAATGATCCAAGGATTGTTAACAAGGGGGGAAGCCCTATTGAATGATTCATTATTCTTCAAAATAATAATAATAATAATAGTACACCCATGTATGAAAACCCTTAGGGGAATGAATAGGGGCATGTATTTTGAAAATCAAATTACACTGATGCATGGCATGCTAAAAGAAAATCAAAATAAGGGAACTTCATGGTTTCATGATGGTTATGTTAGGATCATTCCGATGAAGATTTTAATAAAGAAAAAAATTGTCCTAATATTTTTTTTTAGGATATGTAGGGGATAAAAATGTTGTTTCCGCAACTTTGGAATGTTGTTTCTGCAACTAAAGTTGTTGAACTCGTTGCAACTCTCGTTGTTGTAACTCATGCTATTATAAATACTATTGTTGCAATTGTTTTTTTTTTAAATATTATTCCTACAACTCATGTTGTTTCCATTCATGCTACCACAACTTCCATTGCTACAAATCCTTTCTTCGCAACTCTACATATTGACACTAGAACTCCATTGCTAAACTACCAAAACCAATTTGGGAAAAGAAGACTCCTGCTGAGATACCATGCCAAGCCATAATCCTGACCCATGTGTTTCTTCTACTCTGGAGCCTTGTTGCAACTCTATCATTACTGCAATTATGAAAATTTCCACTATTCTCGTTGCTGGGACTGTCCAGTTTTCCACAACTCTATCATTGTTTCGACTCTCTACATCACTAAAAATACACACATCATTTATGTAACTCTGTGTTTTTTTGCAAATTAGGATGTTGCTGCAATTCTGGTTGTCATGGTTTATGATATTGTAGGTCATGTCATTGCAACTCGCATTCATGCAACTCTAGTTCCTACTGTTAGAATACGAATGAATGTGCTCATTTTAACATTGACAATATCACTATTGTCACCTAACCATAGGCCAAAGCCACCCTCT